>VDFB02281492.1:697559090-697692798 GCA_007258455.2 Sequoia sempervirens | reverse complement strand
GAACAATGTTCCTTCTTTGAATGGTTCTGCTTCCACGCTAATTTCATGTTCATCCGGATTCTCCAGTTCTGGTATGCTCTGCGGAGGAGAAACAAGCTTATCTTGCTCTTTAATTGGTAATGCTAGTGGGGAGTCCTTTGGCTATGCAACATCCTTGGGAGAAGGGGTTCTTGATTTATGGGTATACACTTTGGTCTTTTCCCCTCTGGAGCTCTCTACATCAACAATTGGAGGTTCATCCTCCGAAGTGGCCTGATCCTTCTTCTTTGCCACCCTTGCAGTTCTAGCTTTCTTAGGCGGCGGAGGGGCATCCTCCTCTTCAACTTTCTCTGCTTCTTCCTCATCCGAGGACTTGCTAATTGTTAGAGTCTTCCACCTGCGCTTGCCAATTGGTTTCCTCTTCGTTGCAGGTTCAGTTCCCTTAGGACCTCTGACTTTAATCTTGAATGGCGAGGTTTTAGCCGTTTTCCCTTTGGGGTCCTCCTCCTCCCCAGATTCTTCAGAAGTGGACATGGGGTTGAGATTCCCCATCAAATCGAAGGTACAGGGCACATTGGCATTCTCCAATACCCAGACTTTATGCTTAATCCAAGAAAAGGTGAATCTCAACACAGGAGTCATCAAGTCCTCCAACTCTGTCACCTCAGGCTCACTCCAATCAATGTCTGCAACTGACCTGTCCTTTATGGGCTCGTAAACATGGTCTTGAACCAATTTTCCGTCATCATCCAGCTGATCCAGGATCAGCTTCACATTATATTGTCTAATTGCCTCCACAGGCAGCCGGGAATACCTCCTCTTCCTCGCATCAAGGTCATCCTTGATATTGACCCAGTAGTCTTCCAGGTCCTCCTTATGCCTAAATTCCCGGGTAGCCCTCTTCTGTGCCTCTCCGGTTATGTCAAAGTTCATTCTCTTTGAATGGAAAGAGAATCCATAGGCTGCCAACTCCTCTCCTGCAGTGTGAGCTGATTGGATAGACGGGCACATTTCTCCCACTCCAATCCCAAGGGGGAAGTCTCCTCCAAAACTAGTCTTATGCTTTTCCCTCTTCACCACTGCATCAAACTCACAAATTTGTCGTACAACCTCTAGCAGCACCAAATGGTCAGTAGGATACCGGGGTAACCTGTAAGGAGCAGCTGGGCATCCATCAATCCGGAGGTATGTGAAGGTAGGGAACTGGATAAACCATGCTCTGTAATTCTTGATCAGCCCCTTAGCCCCATCGGATAATCTGATGTGCTCTGCATTTTGAAGTGTCCGGGTAATGTGCATTGTGAATGCATCATTGGCCCTCCTGTAATCTTTATGTCCCAAATGCAGCTCCGGATAGACTTCATAGATGATATCCTGCCCAATAGTTCCCATCGGAGTCAGTCCTTTGTAGGGATAGGAGATGGCCAACACATACATGATGTAGGAGGACATGGTGAACTTCTTTGCCTCCAGGACATTTCTCAGTTGTTTGTCTATCTCTGCACTAATGAGTCCTACCTAGTGATAATTTGTCCCTTGACTCATCTTGGTGATCACGTGGACCATCCAATTCTCCAATACTCCGGCAGTTCTCAATCCGGCCACCCTGCTCAACAGTGTGATGGCATCATAGATATCTGGCCTGAATTTCACCCTGTTCAACTGTTTAGGCAATTTGGAATGGTGAGATTTTGGCTTCTCCAGCCATGAGTTGATGATCTGCTGAGCCTTAACTGGCTCATTCTCATAGTATGTTCGGGCAGTGTCAATGTTTAAAGCACAGACCGAGGGGAGATCCAGCATGCTGAAGGCCCAGGCAATGGAGGCCAGACTGAAGTTGGCCAAGACTCGTCCCTCAGTGCTGACCACCATCTTTGTATCAAAAGCATATTGTCGGGCACATTCGAGAATCAATTCGTAGCACTGAACCGCTGGAGGGAACCCTACCACATGCACCAATCCCGAGTTCATCATTCCTTGTCTCAAGGCTGACTGGTCCTTCTCAGCCGTTCTTTGCTTGAACTCCTCATAGCACTAGACACCGACGTTGTTATCAGATACATCAGCCCACACGGAAGATATCTTACTTTCAGGGACCTGGCTCTTCATGTCTAATCTCAACCGTTCTGTCTCAGAAATTGAAGATGCCCCTGCACCACCTTTGGACTTCCCAGCAGCAGACTTGCTTGAATCGGCCTATACATTCAAGAATTGTCATTAGAATCCAATTATTAAGCTCATATCAATCCAAAGGGTTAGCACACATCATATAAATCCTTCAAAATCTGTTGCTAACTGCCAATCCTTCGAGATCCGGAGAAATCAGGAAATTCGAGAAAATCACGCAAACCGGGAAAATACCGTCAGGGCGAAATTTTGGAGAAATCTGACGCAGACGGATTCCTGCTACCAAAGCATCATTAGCCATATAAATCATTAATACGCTCAGAAAATCAAAGGATAATCGTTAAATTTACTCATTGGCAACAAGAAATAAGCATAAACCATCATTCCATCAATCCTATCATCGAAATATCAAAAGAACGGAGCTAGACAGGAAATCCAGAAAAATCCGGATGGGACGGATTTTCGCGGACAGCATAAAACGCACTGGGAGTTAACCCAGTCCGCGGAATAAGCCCCAACCGGGAAAATCTGGGAGCAGCGAAATTCCACGACGGTCCCGGAAACCCGAAAAATGGCAAAACGTGCACCAAGACTCGAACGACCGCGAGATCTCCACTACCTGAGCTCAAATGATCCCGAAACTAGTAATAATCAACAATCTCAAGTATGCAAAGGATTCCAACTCTCAAAAGCCCTCAAAGGATGGATCCCCGTGTTAAAATAATGGTGCCCTAAATCGAATGACCAACTCTCTGCCATTAAAACTAGAGCAAGCTTTAGGGCTCAAAATATCAGTTCAGGATTTACCTAAAAGCCCTCTAATCTTCACAGGACGGGAAGCCAACATGACACGGAACAAAAGTCGCTCAAGCATAAAATAAAATCATCGTCCTGGGCTGAACACTAAGGGAAACCCTAATTTCGCATGATAACACATTTCGCGCCCGAAACAAACAAGCAATCCGACCCAAAATGTCATATAAAGGATAAATATGCAATCCAACGGACAAATAGAGCTCACAGGGCATGGATAATGGGGTTCCATAATAAAAACGGGACGGACCCTGACTTTATAAATATAAAATCAAAATCAAATCAAGGGCCGACCCAAATTTAACAATACCCAGTGCAAGAAAACCCCAAATCATCTCGTAAGCAAACGGAAGGGCAATGGATACATACCATGGATCAAGGCAGACGAAATTCGAGCTTAAAAATTTGACCACGCAATGAACACGCTTAGGAGGTAAAAATACCGGCACTAGCACTCAAGAAATCCTCACGCAAACAAAGCAGGATCAATCCCTCAAAGCTCAAATGAAAATCTTAATCGCCAGAGCAGTCAGCAAGGAAGCAATGGAGTTAGAATGAATCAGAAAATGCCCTAAATTTGACCTTATACCCGTCTGAGCAAAGGTACCTTAGCCATTAATGCACGATAAGACATTTCTGACAAGTCCGGAAACCCGAGCCCCAAGCGGAATTTCGGAAAATCCCAGAATGCGCGGAAACACAGATTTCGCAGAAATGCAGAAACCGGGGAAGTCAGGAAGATCGGGATTTTGACAGAATCCGGGAAAATCCGATAGGACCGGAAAATCCCGAAGTCAGGCAGAAACCTGGAATCGGAGAATCCTGCCAGAAACGGACAAGGAACCAGGGCCGGAAGAATCCGCCAGAGTTGGAAAATCCCGGATTCGGGTGAAAATTCGGACTTGGCCCAAAACTCAATTTAAATCAATTCCAACCTCAAGGAAGGGTCCAAGCAAGCAAGACCGACATGTCAAGACCCCAAAATGATAAATCCAATAAAATCAAAGGTCAAAGACACCAGAAAAAAGAGGGTCCCCACCCCAAGTGGGGCGTGTGTGCGAAAACTGCACAACAAATGGCGACTCCGCTGGGGAAATGCTCCTGAGCATTTCGATGATAAACTGGAATCAAGAACCCAGAACTCATGGTTTCAACTCAGATACCTAGCCACCACCCTAAGTTAAAGCACAGAAATTCCTAGCCAATCCGACATTCCTATACCAGGGTCTAAGTGTGTGCACTTGCATATATTACCTACCCTCAGCTGCAAGAAGAACCAGACTGGGTATGAACAGGCTACATAAAGATTCTCACTCTAAAAGTAACCTGGATAGAGCCTCGCTGCCAGTCAGGCGTCCATAGCCCCGACGAGGTTATCGCTGTGATCCTCCTGAACATAGCTCTACTGCCAGCCAGGCGTCTATAGCCCCGGTAGAGATATTCAGATCCCCCTGATGAGTTGAATTCAAACCTAAGGATTTTTTAAATATATATTTTTTTCTTCTTTTGTTGTTTTACTGATATTTCCTTTTATTCAACCTGTGAACAGTGAAGTTCACACTCAGGGCTGAGAACCACAGTGGCACTAAAGCAGAAAGAGATTTTTCACCTGGTCAAACCTCGCAAGGATCTTTTTACAACTTCAGGTATGTTTAAAGATTAAAGGTATAAGACCCCAATACATTCCTGTTCAGACTGATTGGAAAACCTTCGCCTTACCACCAGGACAAATGACAGAGGCAAAAGAATTCATACCATGGCATGCTGGAAAAATGATCAAAGTTTGTAAGGGAAATATCAGGAACATTAGACCTGCTTTGCCACCATTACCATACAGATGCACCCACAATCCCAAAAGGAGATAGGACCAAAAGCAAGAGCAACACCAAACAAAACAAACAAACCCAAGCAAACCTACTCTAACCAAACAAAACCAGCAAAGCAAGAAGGGAAACCTACCCCTAACCAAAGCAAGCAAAACAAACAAAGAAAGCAACCTAACTAACTATTTACAAGGCAAAGAGCTGAGAACAGCTCAAGACTGGAAATAATGTTTGAGATACTTCCCATTGACAGGCAGTGGTATGTCCTCTCCCGTGAGAGTCCTCAAATGGAAGGCATTATCTCCCAAAATTTCGGCAATCTGGTAAGGACCTAGCCACAATTTATCAAATTTTCCATGGCTCCCTTTCTGATCATGTGGCTTATCCCAATATAGGACAAGGTCAGAAATCCTGAAAGCCTTAACTTTAGCTCTCCTATCAAACCATCGCTTAACTACCCCCTGATGTTTGGCAAATTTTTCTAGGGCATTGTCCCATTTTTCTTCAAGGTGCAACAATTCAGCTAACCTGGCTTCCCTTCTATCCCCTTCATCGTAAAACTGGTTGATAAACTGTAGAGTTGGGATTTTGAGTTGGATAGGGAAAACTGGTTCCAGACCGTACACTAAATGATAGGGAGAGGTACCAATGGAGGACTTAACCCGAGTACGATCTGCCCAAAGAGCAAACCGAAGCTGGGTGTGCCAGTCTTTTGGGTTCCTCTCTAATAGTTTTCGGATGACAGTCAACAAGTTCTTGTTAGAGGATTCAGCTAGACCATTCCCCTGGGGATAATAATTAGATGCAAATTTGACAACAATGCCATGATCAAAAGCCCAGTTTGAGAATTTCAAAGATGCAAAGGTAGGACCATTATCACACACAACAGCAACAGGACACCCAAACCGATTAAGAATGACAGATTCAAGAAAATCAATTACTACCTCTGATGTACACTGCCTACAAGCAAAAGCTTCAGTCCATCTTGTAAAGTAATCAGTTATGGTGAGAATATACCTGTGTCCTACAGAGGATGGTGGATTGATGGGGCCTATGAAATCCATACCCCATTGAGCAAAAGGTTTTACCTCAATCACAGACTGGAGCGGAAGTGCTGCACACCTTTCTCTCGTTGCTGCAGTCTGACAAGTGTGACAGGTCCGGACATGATGATGAACATCCTTGAATAGTGTAGGCCAGCAATACCCCGCCCTCAAAATCTGATTCACAGTGGCAATGGCAGAACCATGACCAGTGCCATATTTCTCATGAAACTCATTTATTACTCTTTCAGCTTCCTATCTTCCAAGGCACCTCAAGTAAATACCTTCGTGATTCTTCTTGTATAGGACAGCTCCTTTCAGCATGAAACCATCACTTTTCAACCTCAAGGCTCACCTCTGAACTGCATTAAGATGTCCAGGAGCTCGCTGATTCAGCAGATAATAGACTATATCATCATACCAGCCCTCTGGGGAAACTTCTTCAACGTTATAGTTATGGACAGACAATTCAGGGCCCATCTCTGTCATTGTTTGGGTGAGTCCCTGTCCTCTTACCAGCTTCATAGGCTGGATCTCAATGTCATACTCCTGAAGCATGGTTACCCATTTAGCTCTGCGTTCCCCTAATTCATTCTGCATCAGTAATAACTTAACTGCAGAATCAGGAACAATCGCAAACACCTTATTTCTGAGGATATAGTGCCTGAATTTCTTCACTACTCGCACAAGGGCATATGCTTGCTTCTCCACACTCAGGTACTTCAGCTCAGCGTCCTTTAATGGTGCACTCATGAAAGCAATGGGATGCTCATTCCCATCATCAGACTTATGAGTTAGCATTCCAGCACAAGAATGATCTGAAGCAAACAAATAGATATAAAAAGGCTTATTGTAATCTGGGCTCACCAATACTGGAGCATCAGCAATGGCTCTCTTAATCTCTGCAAAGGACTCCTTTGCTTCTGCAGTCCACTCGACTTTGGCATCTTGTTTTAACATAGCATTTAATGGCTTCACAATCTCAGCAAATCCAGTGATGAATTTCCTGACAAAATTAATCTTACCAAAGAAGGATTTCATCTCCTTCTTACTGGCAGGTGGCTGAATTTTCAAGATGGCCTCTACTCTTTCTGGATCTATAGCAATCCCTTTCTCTGATATCACATGCCCTAATAGCTTTCCTTCTGTGACTCCGAAAATACACTTCTTGGGATTCAAGGAGATGCCAAATTCTCTGCACTTCTGGAACACCTTACGCAGATCTGAGATATGATCCCCTCTGTTTTTGGAGAAAACAGTCAGATCGTCCATGTAAATGATAATGCACTTTCCTATGATGTCCTTGAAAGCGATATCCATATCTCGTTGAAACGTGGCTCCTGCATTGATAAGCCCAAACAACATCCTCCTATAGGCGAAGGTTCCCCATTTAGTTGTAAAAGCAGTCTTATGTCTGTCCTCATACTGGACCATCAGTTGATTATACCCTGAATATCCGTCCAGAAAGGACATCATCTGTGATCCATTAACCACTTGTAACACCTCATCCAAAGAGGGAACTGGATAATTATCTTTCTCTGATGACCTATTCAGATTTCTGAAGTCAACACAGAGCCTAATTTCACCGTTCTTCTTTCTTACTAGAACCAGATTAGCCACCCAAGTAGAATGCCTGACAGGAAATATGATTCTAGCGGACAGCATTTTCTGAACTTCCTTCTGTATGAGTGGCTCCAACAGTGCATTAATAGGTCTCTGCCTCTGTCTAAAAGGCTTAGCGCCTGGCCTGAGAGGTATAGTATGAGTTATGATGGATGTATCATAAGTCTTCAAGTCTTCATAACCCCAGACCACTATGTCGAGAAAGTCGTATAGGGCTCTGACTATTCCCTGTCTTTCTTTAGGAGTACAGACCTTACCAATGAAAATGTTTTTAATATTGTCTTCAGTACCCACATTATGAGTGTCACACTGTCCACTGATAGACTCTTTCTTAGATTCCTGTTCCTGGTCTCTGATTTTGTCCATATCAAAAATTCTCTCTAGCTGTACCATTCCCCTTGGAATAGTATTGGACTTCAAATTCAGCACACCTTCCAGGTCCAATTCTGCTTCTTGAGGTTTTGTTTCGTCAATGATCTTTGAAGCAAAGACATCCGTGTTCATGATAAAGTCAAGGATATGTTTATCATCCTCAAACACCTGAAAATTAGTCACATTGTCAGGGACTGACGGGACAGGAGTTAATTCAACAGTAAACTTCTTCAATCCTGACAAAGACAGGGGCTGCAAAGTACTGGCCGCTTGAGCTAGGGAATCAGTAGTTTGATTCTTCTTCCTTGGGATCAATTGGATATTAAAAGCGTTGAATCCCTCAATGAGGTCCCACACTCTATTCCTATAGTTGGTCATTCTCCTATCGTGACACGCATACTACTTTCTTACTTGTTTGACTACTAATTCCGAGTCACCAAATACTTGCAGGACCTTGACCTTTTTCTTGAGTGCCATAAGAAGTCCATGAATTAATGCTTCATATTCAGCCACATTATTTGTGCAATGAAATTGGAGCCTATGAGCTGCAAAGAAACTCTTACCCTTTGGACTGATCAGCTTGAACCCAGCCCCAGCTCCTTGCTTAGACTTAGACCCATCAAACTTGAGAGTCCAGTATTCTGTAGTGGTGGTCTTCTTCATTTTGTCTTTTGGCTTATCAGTATTAGAGGCTTCCTCAGCCACAACAGATTTCCAATTTTCACACTTTACTTGCAAATTCTGCTCATCTGTGCTAACCACCTGAGATGGATTCATGCTTTTTTGTACTTCTTTCACTAATGTCTGGCACAAGCAACATTCCAACTCTGAGTGAGAAGCATTGTGAACTCTACACCAATTTGGAAAGAGTAACTCCTTAAAGCTTGTCTTCCTTCCCAAGTGAGTTTGATTCTCCACACATTGCTTAATGAAATCTTGAAAATTATCCAGTAAGCTGATCTGTCTATCCGCAAGTTCTTCTTCTTCCTCAACTGATTCTGTCAGTGCTTCAACAAGACTGGATCCTATTTCAGCATCTACTGGCATCGTATACAACATCAGTACCTCCTCTACATCTAATTCTTCATATGGGGCCGATAGCAAGTAGTTTCCCATTCCAGCCTCTGATATGAGAACTTCGGTTGAAGTCTTTTGGTATTCTATTATCATGTACTTCATTCTAGGCTCCCTCTCAATCCTTATCTGATTGGACACTCCTTTCCAGGGAAGCCACATGTGAGAGTGATCAATGGACACATACCCATTCGGAGCCTTTGTAAATTCCCTTCCTAAAATTAAACTGTATGCATCAGGAATGTCAGCTACCTGAATGTTAATAACTTGTTGGATTCTTGGATCCGAAGCTATCTGCATCTGGATCATATTGAGTTCCCCTACTACACTCACTTCGGTTCTGTCCAACTGAGTGACCTTCTTCTGGGAATCAGTAGGTGTAATTCCCAGAGCCCTACAAACTCTGAGAGGCATCACATTGGTGGAAGCACCCGAATCCAACAAACAATTGTGAAGGTTCTTACCAAAGATTCTGACTGAGATCAGAAATGGTGGAGTCTCCGTCTTCCCTTGAAACAAAGTGGGCTGAGTATCCATCTGGGCGACTTGAGTTCTATCCTTTTCTTTTCCCCTATCTCCAGGTGGTGGGTTGGTCCTATTTTGAGTCTGATTTTGTGTATCCACAGGCTGAAAACTGGAAGTCTGACTGACATGCCCCCAGGGGACTTATCCAACGTCTTTAAATTTGCATCATAAGTACCTAAGACGGCTTTCCTAATTGCAGGAAATCTTAACAACTAAAATGCAGAAAGGTTTACCTTTAGTTTCTTAAATTCCTCTGCAACATATGAGGCCATTTGCTCCTCACTCATATTAGTAGAGACTTCTTTGGACAGTTCCTCTGCCTTATCCTTGCTCATTTGAACAGTCCTTCCTCTCTGAGGTTCTGCTTGAGCTTGTCTATCCTTCAAAAGGTACTACTTGGAGACATACGGATAGGAGGGGTTGTTGCTGGCATTAGGATCTGGGGGAGTACTGAAATTATTGGGAGGAATGGAAGTGGTGAAGGGTCCTCCAGGCTGCAGACGTCTGTGAGGCATATCCCTCAAGCCCTGTCTCTGGAACATCTGTACTTCTTCAACATAAGCTTCCTCCTGATCCAAGGGACCATTGTCATTTATATTTCCTTCGTCAAACAACCGGGCCACTTCATTGCCATTACAAATCTGATCTGTTTCATCTTTCTAGGAATCAGGTTCTTCCGGTATATTTTCGTTACTGGCTAGAAAAGGAGCATGATTCAATACCAACACAGGAGAATCATAGGAGTTAGAGGGAACAATCTCTTGTGCATTCACATTGTTCTCTACCTCATATTGAAAGATAGAAGCAGCAGTTTGGAATTCTGGACATTCCAATTCTGAATGCTGGCTTGTCTTATGGAGTCTGCACCACCCTGATAAGGCTGCTTCTGCCAGATATACTCCAGTAGGAGGCTTATCTTGACTAACTGGTTGGTTTGCAGACTGATTAACAATCTGATTAGCCGGATGATCCAACGGAGTAGGAACTCCCCCATTATTGGGCCCTGTATTCCAAGTTTTGTTCTGTCCTTGTGGTGACCTTTTATCAAATCCTGACCCACTTCCTTGGCCTCTGTCAAAATTTTACCTCCTTTCATTATTGAAACCTCTGTCATTGTTGTAACCCCTATCCTGGTTATATCCCCTATCATTGTAGAACCCTCTGTCATTACGCTGTCCCCTGTCGAAGTTATGTCCTTGTGAGAACTCCCTGTTCTGATTAGATTGCATTCCCTTATGAGCAGCTTGCAACTGACTATTGTGATTTCTCAGGTAAGTCACTTCCAGATTTAACTTCTTGATTTGTTCGGCCATTTCATCAATCCTCTCCCTATTAGGATCTTGGTAAGGGATCTGGTTTAGGTTACTCTGAGGGGGAATAGGCATTGTGGCGGATCCCAAAGACTGGTGCAACACCTCAGAATTTTGCAGATAAGCAGGGAAGCTATTCTGCTGTGGCTGATACATGGGTTGGTTCACTAGTTGTTGAGGGAAGTTTGTCATAGGAGAGATTTGGTTCATGGGATGATGAGGGTGTGGTACTATGGGTAATTGGGGAACTGGGTTCATGATTGGGGTATGATTGGTGAGAGCTTGATTTACTGCCTGAATCTGGTTGGGATGCGCAGCTGGTCCCAGAGAAGGCAATGGCCCAGTCAAGTGTTGCCTCAGATCTATACTGAGCTTGACAGCCTCTGTATAAGCATCAGTCAGGGTGCCCAGAGGGTTGGGTCTCCATTTCAAAAAGGTTGCGGTTAGGCTATCTAGAGATTCATAATACAATCCCAGGGCAGTACCATCATCCAAAACATATGGGTCTTGCAATCTGGTGAATGCACGGTGAAACCTATTATTGAAACTGGCTATGGGTTCGTTAACCTCTCTCTTAACCTTGATGAACTGCAGGTATAACTCATTGGCACTTATGGGAATCTGGAACTTCTGCAAAAAGGCCTTCTCAAGGTCATTCCAATTAAGAATTGAACCGGCAGGGAGATGGTTATACTAATAAAAGGCTTCTTCTCCCAGTGAATAAGGGAACAACCTACAAGCAACATCCTCATGAACTATCCCCCTGTCCTTAAGGCAAGTCTGGAAAATTCTCAGGTGCTCTTTAGCAGTCCTGTTTGGGTCGTTAGCATGGAATTTTGAACAGAAGTGTTCAAGGTTCTTGGGCATAACATTGTAGGCTTGAAAGAACAAAGGTGATGGATTGTTGGTAAGGAAAGCCATTGGTAAGAGCGGGGGTGGAGGTGGTGGTAGGTTATTGACCTGCTGAGGCTGTTGAATGGGAACAGCTTCAGGGATGGGTATGGCCTCAACTTCAAGATGTGAGGATATGGACGATGTGGGTGAAGGGATGGGTGATGATGATTCTCCCCTTACTCTGGTCCTCCTTGACCTATTGGGGAACTGTAACTCTTCTAAATCCTCCTCTCCTATGGTGGATCTGGTATTTCTCCTATATCTCTCTGGAGAGATGGCATTCAAGAAACGATCCAGTGTGCTCATTCAGGCCCTCCTTCTAGTGCCAATCTGTTGATGGTGTTTTCTGCACATCAACAACTCAGACAAAATATGATATCCTATCTCTCTTGAAAGGTTATTTTCAATAACGAATCACTGAAAATCACCCCAAGGTCTCTCAGGTGTTAGGTCATAACAATGCATAAAACAACTCAGATAAAATGTGAAATTGTTGGTAATCACAATCGGACCTTACTATAAGCAAACTGTACCTTTTCAATTTATCAAATCTGAAAATATGATGATCTTAAAATCCTAGATCTAACCGAATAACAAAGAAATCGCAAAAGATAGGGATGCAAGGAAGTAATAAAATCTGAACTACTACAAGGACAAGCAATGCAAATGACATATCTAGAATGGACCTATCTCGAATAACCAATTCATGTTCAACCCACAAGGCAATCTTACAAGAACAGTGCAATCTTCTGAGGAATACATATTTTCAAATCATAGACTTGCATCTACAACCGAACTTAAGCACATTTGAATATACGGTCCAGGTTGACTTTACAAGCCTACTACAATCAGATAGTTACTGGGAGTATAGACCAGAGATAACTACAAACATTCCAAATATAAAATCACAAACATCATTTATCCAACTGAAACTAATTTATTTTTTTAATTCTGAACCCTAAATCTTCAAGCAATTTAAAAGATAGAACAAAGGAACCATGCAAGATGAGATAACACAAAGGATTTCACCAAGAATAACCACAATGTCTTCAATTGTATTAATCACCAGAAAATGCTACAATAATTCAACTGTTCTGAATATAGTGTTTGCTTCAAGAAACTTCAGATACTCTAACTATAGCTCTTGCTCTATTACTGTCTTGCTATGTCTATAACCAATGTCTAACCCTTACAATGAGGCAAGAATGCCTATTTATCAAATTTCCCCCCAAAACATGTCGGCCCAGCCAAACATTTTACAAAATAAACAAAACCACCAAAACAGGTCAGCCAAGGAAACAAACTAAGGCACACATTTAATGCCATCATCCAAGTCGCCCAAGGCACAGTCCCCAAGGAAGTCCGGTCCAATGCATGCCCTATAATAATAGGGAAGCACAAATCTTGAAAAGAGCATTAACTACTACTCCCTTTGTCTTTCCTCTGCGCTGGTGACCCTTGGACCTTCGAGAATATCCCATCCAGCTCAGCAATAGGTGGCAATGGAAAAACCATGAGTCGAAATTTAATTGAATCAATTCGTTCATTGGACCGCTCAACAGTTTTCTTCAAGTCCCTCCCACTGGCCATGTACCTGTCTATCACTGCCAAGTATGTAGCTGCATCATCAAGCAAATGGGAGGTGACAGTTCCATCATATTCTAGGGCATAAACCTCATGCCACCATTCTTTCAGTTGATCCAAGCTCAAATATTTGGGAGCTATTTTCTTCCTCCCTGTCATCACCTCAAAGAAGGCAATGCAACCATCATAGATTGCAGTGAGGTCAGCATCAATTGATTTCCTTCATTTTTGTATCTTTTTCAGGCCTCCCCGCTTGATCTGCAATGCCTCGAACCACTCCCATGGTTCATCCAATCTAGCAGAAGGAAGGATTCCATCTTTGCCCAACTGATCCTTGCCATATCCTAGAATAGTCCTTGATTTCTGCAGCAGGAGGTCTATGTCATTCTTATCCTGAGACAAGATGCTCTCTAACAGCTCCTTTCCCCGGACTGCATCCTTGCCCACATACAGGATCTCTTTGATAGCTTCATCCCCTTGTGTCTGGACACCCATTAACCAGTCTGTGGCACCCTGAGCGGAGGCCTTCATCTTTTCAATTCCGGAGATTGTCTCCTTATGTAGAAATCCCGGAGCAGTAGAGGAGGAAGGATGGAGAGACTATAGAGGCTTCATTACCTCCTCCAGACATTTCCTCAATCTTTCATTTTCTCTTTTTAGCTCTTGTTTTGATTGGGTCTCCTTCTTTAGTATATCAACAATTATAGCACTCGACCCTTCAAATTCCTCAATATCCTGCTCCAGGGAGGCCAGCCCAAGGTTAATAGTTTGAACATTGTAATCCTGGCCCGTTACCTCATCTCTTGTTTTATCTCCAGCAGGGGTGGCGATGTGAACTACCCGGTTATGCACCTCATCCCTTTCCACCTCGGAAATCACCCTTGTAACATTCTTCTTCTTCCCTTTGTCGATCTGAGATAACATTTCATCCCAGTCTAGAGGAGTGTCTTCAACAATCACCTGTTTCTTCTTTGCAAGCTCTCTCTCTAGCCAGTCCGGGGCTACAGGGTCAGTCTGGATTCCTTCTGTATGAGTTTCTCCCAGATCTTCTGTCACTTTCTCCCCTTCTGCGGCTGCCACCTCGACCTCCTCCTCAGCCGTGGCTTTGTCATCTTCTTTCTCTAGACTCTGCTTGCCTTGATCAGCCTCCTCAAGTCCCAATTCTGGAAGCACCGACGATGGAGTCCTAGCAGGGATGCTTTCCTCTAGTTCCGGTGATCCGAAGCCCTTATCACTCTTCGGAGAATCCTCGTATTGTACCAGGGGAGAAGTGTGCCTTTCATCCGTTTCCACCTCGAGCTCGGCAGCCCCACTGAACAATGTTCCTTCTCTGAATGGTTATGCTTCCCCGCTAATTTCCTGTTCATCTAGATTCTCCAGTTCTGGTATTCCCTGTGGAGGAGAAATAGGCTTATCTTGCTCTTCAACTAGTAATGCTGGCGGGGAATCCTTTGGCTGTGCAACATCCTTGGGAGAAGGGGTTCTTGATTTACGGGTATATACTTTGGTCTTTTCCCCTCCGGAGCTCTCTACATCAACAATTGGAGGTTCATCCTCCGAAGTGGCCTGATCCTTCTTCTTTGCCACCCTTGCAGTTCTAGCTTTCTTAGGCGGTGGAGGGGCATCCTCCCCTTCAGCTTTCTCTGCTTCTTCCACATCCGAAGACTTGCTGATTGTTAGAGTCTTCCACCTGTGCTTGCCGATTGGCTTCCTCTTCGTTGCAGGTTCAGTTCCCTTAGGACCTCTGACTTTAATCTTGAATGGCGAGGTTTTAGCCATCTTCCCTTTGGGGTCCTCCTCCTCCCCGAATTCTTCATAAGTGGACATGGGGTTGAGATTCCCCATCAAATCGAAGGTACAGGGCACATTGGCATTCTCCAATACCAAGACTTTATGCTTAATCTAAGAAAAGATGAATCTCAACACAGGAGTCATCAAGTCCTCCAACTCTGTCACCTCAGGCTCACTCCAATCAATGTCTGCAACTGACCTATCCTTTATGGGGTCGTAAACATGGTCTTGAACCAATTTTCCGTCATCATCCAGCTGATCTGGGATCAGCTTCACATTATATTGTCTAATTGCCTCCACAGGGAGTCGGGAATACCTCCTCTTCCTCGCGTCAAGGTCATCCTTGATATTGACCCATTAGTCTTCCAGGTCCTCCTTATGCCTAAATTCCCAGGTAGCCCTCTTCTGTGCCTCTCCGGTTATGTCAAAGTTCATTCTCTTTGAATGGAAAGAGAATCCATAGGCTTCCAACTCCTCTCCTGCAGTGTGAGCTGATTTGATAGACGGGCACATTTCTCCCACTCCAATCCCAAGGGGGAAGTCTCCTCCAAAACCAGTTTTATGCTTTTCCCTCTTCACCACTGCATCAAACTCACAAATTTGTTGTACAACCTTTAGCAGCACCAAATGGTCAGTAGGATACTGGGGCAACCTGTAAGGAGCAGCTAGGCATCCATCAATCCGGAGGTATGTGAAGGTAGGGAACTGGATAAACCATGCTCTATAATTCTTGATCAGACCCTTAGCTCCATCAGATAATCTGATGTGCTCTGCATTTTGAAGGGTCCGGGTAATGTGCATTGTGAATGCATCATTGGCCCTCCTGTAATCTTTATGTCCCAAATGCAACTCCGGATAGACTTCATAGATGATATCCTGCCCAATAGTTCCCATCGGAGTCAGTCCTTTGTAGGGATAGGAGATGGCCAGCACATACATGATGTAGGAGGACATGGTGAACTTCTTTGCCTCCAGGACATTTCTCAGTTGTTTGTCTATCTCTGCACTAATGAGTCCTGCCCAGTGATAATTTGTCCCTTGACTCATCTTGGTGATCACGTGGACCATCCAATTCTCCAATACTCTGGCAGTTCTCAATCCGGCCACCCTACTCAATAGTGTGATGGCATCACAGATATCCGGCCTAAATTTCACCCTGTGCAACTGTTTAGGCAATTTGGAGTGGTGAGATTTTGGCTTCTCCAGCCATGAGTTGATGATCTGCTGAGCCTTAACTAGCTCATTCTCATAGTATGTTCGGGCAGTGTCAATGTTTAAAGCACAGACCGAGGGGAGATCCGGCATGCTGAAGGCTTGGGTAATGGAGGCCGGACTGAAGTTGGCCAAGACTCGTCCCTCAGTGCTGACCACCATCTATGTATCAAAAGCGTATTGTCGGGCACATTCAAGAATCAATTCGTAGCACTGAACTGCTAGAGGGAACCCTACGAAATGCACCAATCCCGAGTTCATCATTCCTTGTCTCAAGGTTGACTGGTCCTTCGCAGCCATTCTTTGCTTGAACTCCTCATAGCACCAGGCACCGATGTTGGTATCAGATACATCAGCCCACATGGAAGATATCTTACTTTCAGGGACCTGGCTCTTCATGTCTAATCTCAACCGTTCTGTCTTAGAAATTGAAGATGCCCCTGCACCACCTTTGGACTTCCCAGCAGTAGCCTTGCTTGATTCAGCCTGTACATTCAAGAATTGTCATTAGAATCCAATTATTAAGCTCATATCAATCCAAAGGGTTAGCACACATCATATAAATCCTTCAAAATCTGTTGCTAACTGCCAATCCTTCGAGATCCAGAGAAATCAGATAATCCAGGAAAATCACGCAAACAGGGAAAATACCGTCGGGGCAAAATTTTGGAGAAATCCGACACAGACGGATTCCTGCTACCAAATAATCATTAGTCAAATAATCATTAATGCGCATGGAAAATCAAAGGATGATCATTAAATGCATTTATTGGCAACAAGAAATAAACATTAGACACTCATTCCACCAATCCTATCATCGAAATGTCAAAAGAACGGAGCTAGACAGGAAATCTGGAAAAATCCAGATGGGATGGATTTTCTCGGACAACTTAAATGTACCGGGAATAAACCCAACCCGCAGAATAAGCCCCAACTGGAAAAATCTGGGAGCAACGAAATTTCGCGACGGTCTCGGAAACCCAAAAAAACTGCAAAACATGCACCAAGACTCAAATGACCGCGAGATCTCCACTACCTGAGCTCAAATGATCCCGAAACTAGCAATAATCAACAATCTCAAGTATGCAAAGGATTCCAACTCTCAAAAGCCCTCAAAGGATGGATCCCCGTGTTAAAATAATGGTGCCCTAAATCGAATGACCAACTCTCCGCCATTAAAACCAGAGCAAGCTTTAGGGCTCAAAATATCGATTCAGGATTTACCTAAAAGCCCTCTAATCTTCGCAAGACGGGAAGCCAACATGACACGGGACAAAATTCACTCAAGCATAAAATAAAATCATCGTTCTGGGCCGAACACTAAGGGAAACCCTAATTTCGCATGATAACACATTTCACGCCCGAAACAAACAAGCAATCCGACCCAAAATGCCATCTAAAGGATAAATATGCAATCCAGCGGACAAATGGAGCTCACAGGGCATGGATAATGGGGTTCCATAATAAAAATGGGACGAACCCCGACTCTATAAATACAAAATCAAAATCAAATCAAGGGCCGACCCAAATTTAACAATACCTAGTGCAAGAAAACCCCAAATCATCTCGTAAGCAAACAGAAGGACAATGGATACATACCATGGATCAAGGCGGACGGAATTCAAGCTTAAAAAGTCGACCATGCAACGAACATGCTCAGGAGGTAAAAATACTGACACTAGCACTCAAGAAATCCTCACGCAAACAAAGCAGGATCAATCCCTCAAAGCTCAAATGAAAATCTCAATCGCCAGAGCAGTCAGCAAGGAAGCAATGGAGTTAGAATGAATCAGAAAATGCCCTAAATTCGACCTTATACCCGTCTGAGCAAAGGTACCTCAACCATTAATGCGCGATAAGACATTTCTGACAAGTCCGAAAACCCGAGCCCCAAGCTGAATTTTGGAAAATCCCAAAATGCGTGGAAACACAGATTCCGCGGAAATGTAGAAACCGGGGAAATCAGGAAGATCGGGATTTTGGCAGAATCTGGGAAAATCTGACAGGTCTGGAAAATCTCGAAGTCAGGCAGAAACCCGGAATCGGAGAATCCAGCTAGAAACAGACAAGGAACCAGAGCCCGGAAAAATCCGCCAGCGACGGAAAATCCTGGATCCGGGTGAAAATCTGGACTTGGCCCAAAACTCAATATCAATCAATTCCAACCTCAAGGAAGGGTCCAAGCAAGCAAGACCAACATGTCAAGACCCCAAAATGATAAATCCAATAAAATCAAAGGTCAAAGACACCAGAAAAAAGAGGGTCCCCACCCCGAGTGGGGCGTGTGTGCGAAAACTGCACAACAGGTCTGAATGTAGTCCTTGTGTATATTTGAATGTTATGTGTTCCTCTAAGTTAGATATAACCAGGGTGGTATAGTGAAACAACACTAAATATTTTGAAGGTAGTTGTGCATTATATCATCACTACCCATTGTTACCATTATGTGCTCTAGAAAGTTTGTTAGTTATTCCTTATTGAGGGAATATTCTTCGTGTATGGGAGGATGCTGGTCAAAGGCTACAAAATTCAATTTTTCCTTGTTAATAACATTTTCTTGAAATTTCCTCATGCCTTTAGTGCATCTTCCCACGTGACATTCCCTAAGATCACATTTCAAAGAAGTCTTCTATCAAAAATTTAACTTGCCTTCTCTATGCTTGCATATTATGCGTGCAAGATAGTTCATCAGAACATCATTTCTTTACCACTAGCTTAAGGCATTTGAAAAATATCATAGGGACGATGCTAGATCAAGGTTGTGGAATTCAATTCTACACCTACCAATAGCATTTACATGAAAGTTAATGACTTGTCAAATTGTTCACTTGCCTTGTCTATATTTCCATATTTACGAGGACAGTCACAACTACAACAATTTCAAATCCATGTTTTGATGCTTAGGGTAGTTACAACTACAATAGTTTCAAATCTATGTTTCAGTGGAAGTCAAGAGAAATGAATGCAAATTATGGTGGAATGTCATGTCTTGGGTAGTAGAGCCTACTAAAGTGCAACAATTTTGACCTTTCCACTATACTCTTTTACATACCTCCCATTGGCACGCATTCATGGCAGTCTTCAAAGTCCTTTCTCTGCTATATACCATCAAGTGCTCTATGGATTTTCATTGAGCATTCCTTTTTCATTCGCTGGCTAAGTTTAATTACTGGGAAGTTTTTTTTTATCTCCTCTCAAATGCCTGCTAATCACATTTGCTTGATAGTTTCTAAAGCCTTTTCAGCAAATTCATTTGGTACATTGATCTCCTCTCAAATGGTCATTAGGTGGGTGCATATATTGGTGGATTAGATGCATTTGTTTTCCATAATATTCTACAGATTTCCTAAGACATTTTACTGCAAGTACACTAGTACACATTCGATTGAGTTTTATTAAGCCTCAGAAATGATGTGATATGTGTTGTAAGTAGCAGGTCTGATCTTATTCATGGGTAGATTTTTTTTAACTTTATATTGATTGATATCTTTGTTCTTTTGGAAAGTCAAGGTTGTCCTTATTTGAATATTTAATGCTGACTATTGAATATAGGTTGGACAGTGCAATTTTTCAAGCAAAATACTTGGCACAAAGAACTTATATTTTTTCTTTCTGTTAGACACTTAGCAGAATTGAGGGATGGGGTGGTTGTTATTTTGATGGTTCACATAATGGCCTTCGTTGTGTGTGGGACTATAGTCCGTGCATGATAGTGGAGTAAAGGAATCAAAACATAGGCCGATGTAATGTTTTAAAAGTTAATCAAAACATAGTTGGCTATTGGAATCTGATAATTCTTTTTTATTAAGATCCAACATTTAATTTTTCACAAATCACATTGAAGGCTTTATTTGACTTTATTTTCCATTGCTGGCAACTAATTATATAATCATCCATCAAAGTTATATGGTGTTGGAAGAATGTATCTATTCTATTGATTTTAACTAAGCAAGATTTAGACCTCTTTATTTAGAAAGCTTCCTACAACATCTTTATGGGGAGATTCTCTTTTTTTAGCAACAATGTCTTTGTATAGAATATTTCTTTCTATTCATAGATTGGTGGTTGGATGATTACTTAATCCATAAACACAAAGCTAATGCAATATACATGGTCAACATAAGCTTGTATACCAATCTTTTTTAATGAGTTGATATATAAAATGGGTTATCATGTTTGTTTGTTTTACTATGATTGATCATGTGAGGTTCCTTCAACTTTGATTTTTTAACATTATAACCATTGTGTTTTTACAAGTACTTCTCACCAAAGTGGATAAATCACAAGCAAAATTGAGCTGGAAAATTGGGCATTGAATTCAAAGTTGAAAAAGTATTTTTAAATACTTTAAAGGGATTTCATTTTGGTGCTTTAGTTCTTTGTTTTAAACCAACTCATTTCTTGTTAGACTCTAAAATGAAAATTTCAAAAGGCTTTCAATTTCCATTGCAAAGGAGTTAAAATGAACTTTAGGAAACATTGACTAGATTTGGCTTAAAGTTAACAAAGTGAATAAGGAAAGTCTCACATCTCATTTTGGTGCATTAAAATGAATCAAAATCATTGCTTTGTGGATTTAAAATGAACATGTACAACTTTTTTTTGTGATTAATTACTCAAACTAACACCCTCAAAAAGATGTATGTGCTTCTCTCATGCCTCACAATGATCTTGAGAATCAAAAGGCTTTTCTATGGTTTTAGGTTGAGACAAAGAAACCACCTCCACACTTTGTTTTGGGCTTAAAATTGAAAAAAATCTTGTGTGAGTGTGAGTAAGCATATTGCATGTGTTCTCCCTTTGTTTCTAAACAAGGGTCAATCAAACTATGAATAAGTTTATTCACTTTTGTCAATCTTAGAGGGCTTGCCTTGGGGAAAAAGTACTCACCCAAGGGAACAACTCAACCGGTAACACTTTACAGCCAAGAGTATTTCCAACTGGGATATAAATGTGGGTATTGGAGTAAACGCCAGTATCATGTGGTTGATTCCGATGAGATGGATCTGAAAGGGGACTCTCACCATATGGGTCAATCTCCAGAAATAGAAAGTTTGAAATAGAACCCTTGTTTTCTAGTGACCAATTGATCCATTGAGTGAGTTTATCAAATTGGTGCATTGTAACTTAGATTCCAAGAATTTACTTGCCATGTCTGATCTTGGTTAAAGTATAGAGGTTAAGACTTCATTCTTAACATACCTTTATACTCTTTCCTCGGTTGCATGTAAAATCATCTCTTCTACGAAGGGCATGAGGCAAGCCCACTAAGAAAAATGTACCAATTGAGCTAGGGTGTTATATTGCTTGTGATTCAATTTGAAAACACAGTGTGTGATCCAAAACATCAAAACCAACATTCAACAAATCCTCAAAATTGCAAACCCTTTAGGAGAGGCAAATATCCTTGAAAAAATTCACATGTTATTGCTTTCCCTTGGGATTCGTATCCTTAGAGGCATCTAAACATTTGAATTTCATCTCAATTTTCTCCTACTAAGGTCAACAATAGGTAACTCTTGCCTCAAATTTCCTTGGTTTCCGCATAATACACCTTGCGGGATAAGGGGAAAGTTGAGACATTTGACATCTAGATTCAAAATCTAATCAAGAGTGTGTTTGTGGTAAAAAGAATCCATTAAGCAAATATTAATTCAATTGGACCCCACACATGTGCTTGGCATCTTTTGGTCATATGGTTTTCATGCAAACATTGGTCTTTTGATTTTGAATTACTCTTAGAGAAAAGAATTTTCTTCACTATCTTTGTCTCATAAACAAGTCCTTCCTAGGTTCATTTAGGATCAAATCAAACACTTCATTCAAATTCCAAACATCTATCAAAATCCATCCCCCAAACAACTTTAGAGCTTTGGAAACATCATTCTAGACTTGGGTAAATCATCAAAATCAAAATCACCTTGTTTAGTTAGGTGTATGGGAATGCATCCTTTTTCATACATTTAATTGAATCATCAATCCTTTGAACAAGTTCATCCTAAAATAAAATCTCGCATCTTAGGGTTTACAAGTTCATTACCCAAATCAAACCAATCAGAATCAAACCCTAAGTCTAGCATTAATCCAAAGTCCCTAAACATTCAACACTCATATCATTTCCCCTTCATCTTGTCATTGATCCTAGGAACCTTAGAGATCTTTTTTGCAACAAGGTCAAAACACAAGAACATGGAATACAAACTTGATCGATGCATCATGAGCAATCCAAATCTATTGAACGTTCAAAGCCTTACAATGCCTATTGATTATAAAAACTCACACTTATACAATCCATAAATGGGATCATTACCTTCTACAAATATCAATGGCACAAGTGTGAGTATTCCCAAATCAAAGAATGGAACACATTTCCTGATAGTAGATCTAAATCCAAACCTACAAGTCTGTCAACTGAACAATCAATGCATGAGCCTCCAAACGAACAATGAGAATGTACCAAGTACAAGTTTTAAAAACATGAATTCAGAAAACTTTGGGATAAATATGGTTGCTAATCATATGAATATTGTTCAAAATCCAAACAAGATGTTAACAACTCCATGTCAAGGTAACACCATGCAAGATCAGAGTTAACTAAAACAAGGCAATGTGATTCCCAACATCAACAATGTTCAATTTCAAACTATCATGCCAAATTTAAACATCATCCCAAATCAGAACATTGTCCAAAATCAAACACAAGTACACACTCCAAATATGTTTAAACAAAATCCAAATCAACTATATCGAGGGAGTCAAAATCAAAATCAAGATTAAATTTGGTGAGATCAAATTGCTACACTTACCAAAATAGTTGAGTCATTGTGCCAAGAGACATCTCCACCACCATTACCCATATCAACATCATTCCTTGGTTTAGGGCTTCCACATTTACCTAGCACCAATCACTCCATCCAAATCAATCCACCTAACACCAATCAATCCATCACATCAAATCCTTTGAATATACCTTTGAAATCACACCAACAAATGGTATCTAATCAAATGACAACATCAATCCTGATAAATCAACATTTGGTCTCTCAAGGATCTATCACCTCGGTCATTCCGACCATCACTATCCCTTCAATCATTCCAACCACCACTCTCACACCAATCATATCTCAACCCCTCATTACCATGATCACTCCAAGCATATCTCAACCACTTTTCACTACATCCAACATGATTCCAAATTCACCACCACTACTGCCTAAACCAAACGCAGTAAAACAATATGACATTGCGCTAAAAGCTCACCGGGCCTACCAAAAGGCCATCCAACAATATCTAGCCATGCAACAAGCAAGACAAGCTCAACAAGTGCAACAAGCCTCTCAAGCTGCCCAAGCCTCTCAAGCTACCCAACAAACATGAGCACAAACACAACAAATGATAACTATTGGGGATAATGATGAACATTCAACCACTATTGATAGCATTCACAATCTCCCCACCATAATGGCTAAAAGCAATGATCAAGATCTATCCATCAAAGAACACATCAAAGGTGTTTCTATCCTGTTTGAAGATCAAATCAACATAGGTCAAAAGGTCACTTTTCAATCATGATCAAAATCCACCAACAATACTTGACAATGATGCAATCCAAGAAATGTCAACATCATTTGACCTTATGGTTGAAAACATTGGAAATCCCTTCACCACAATTATTGAAAACAACAATCAAGATCTCTCCATCGATGAGCACCTTGAAGATATTTCCACCCCATTTGATGATCAACTCACCATAAATCAAGAGCCACTTTTTAGTGATCTATTTGAAGGAGTGTTAGGATTATTTGATCCTATTGACATAATGCACAATCCATTGACCAATGATCATGTCGAAAATGTCTCTAAATTTCCTTATGAGTTAGAGGACATATCTCAAGAATTTATCCCAAAGTATGATCAACATCTTTCACTAAGGTCTAGCAATGGTCCTCTCCAAGACATGTTGAACCCCTTTGACCTCATGGTTATAGATACTGAAAGAACCCTGAACTTGACACTTGACGATATTGAACCACTTACCATGTCTAATGATGACATCCAAGAACCCTTTGTAAGCAATCCATCCTTTGAAATTGACCCATGTCAAGAACTTGATCCAAACCATGTCGAAAGCAACTTCAAAATCATTCAAGATCAAGAATTTATATCTTCAAGATAATATAATGATCTAATGGAAACTCTCCTATCTATGCAAGATGCACATACTCCTCCATCTACCCATGAGATGCTTTCTACAAATGGATACATAGATGATCTTCATCTAGAACAAGATTTTGTCACACAAAAAGAGAAGATTATTAATTCCTATAGTCAAACTGACTTATCAACATCAGGATCAGATGTATCCCAAATTTAGACTGAAGACATTAGGTATGCGTATATCCAACATTATCCACTCAAGGAAACAAGTCAAACAAATTAGTATAATCCAGAGTTAGCAGAGCAGAAAATTGAAACAATGTCATCTACAGTGGTCATTTATCAGAGCATGTTTAGCGAACAAGACATCTTAGAACAAGTAGAATCAAAGCATGAAGGTACTACCACCACCATACTAGGGGAAACTTCATCTTAAGCAAACATCAACATAGGGAGCATGAAGAATCCTTATGATGAAACTGATGCCAATACTATAACCAGTCACATCATGAATCTTCATCCACCCATCACCCCATCCACGAATTGGGACCAACATAAAAAGAAAGAATTGAATCAAATTATGAAGAATGTTATCAAAGAAAAAGAAGTTGGAAAGCATAATGGACAAATCAAATACAAATGGATACCAAAAAATACAAAGAAAGATCATCCCTATCAAACTCCATCAGTCAAAGAAACTATGGGAAAAAATAAAAAAGGGAAAAGTATCCATCAATGATGTCCACAAAAGAAAAAGAAGGATTTTCAAGTGACGTACAAAGTGTATCAAGTAGTTGGTGCTAATTCTAGATGCACACTTTGATATCCACCCATCATTGCTCATCTTCCCAAGTTTGGAGAGTCAAAGGTTCCAAACTATCAACCAATCCATCTTTTATCCCTAAAAACACTCCATCCACGCCTCCATGCATGATATCTAATTCTCACATTGACCATGTATTGGCAACAACCCTTCATCATAAGGATTCTAAAGGTACTCTATCGCGATGTGCACATAGAGACAAAATTAACTCTAGTATCGACGAAGAAAATCAAGAATCCCAAAAGTTGCATTCAAGTGCATGTATCTTAGCAAAGCAACTTCTTTAGGCAAGATATCGATGGTACATTATGATAGAAGCATCTACATTGACACCACTAGGTGGATCAGCATGAATCTTTAAGAAAAATACAAAAAAAATCAAAATATATGAAAATCCATAAAATAATTAAAAAAAGGATTGAAAACAGTAAAGAGAAAAATCATCCTCTAGTGAAAATCGCATGGGTGGCACTTTGGGCAAGACCATGATGAAAACTTGAAAAATAGGTGTCATGTGTAGAATCAAGCATCTATGTGCACCAGTTCAGAAGGAAGCATCTTATCCCATCCATAATAAATCCAACATTCCATCAATCTCATCCATAATAAATCCATTCATCCATAAACCATTAATCCAATCCATTTTCATCCATTTGCATCCATCACCCAAGTTATCTTGATCTTGATAAAGTTTGGGGCACACTTTACAGTTGCTTATGGTAAACATCTTGACATGGGTCATTTTCATTGATCCTATCCTATGCAGCATTATCTGAGCTATGAAGCATTATCCAAATTAGCATTCTTTATCCAAACACCTTATCTTATTGCAAGATAATCCTTGGCATCCTTGGCATACTTACCATATCCATCCATCCGTACACTTATTCCAGCATCCATCCACGACATTCCATACATTGCTAGACACTGGGGGTAGATATCTCACATCTTGAACTTCAAGAATAAATCTTTATCTATACCCTCCAACTTATGTGGCGATCTAAACATTGGAAAATGTGAAATCAAATTGGTTAAAGCATTTGTGATCCAGAGTCCAGAGCACTAGCCCATGGCATATTTTGACAAGAAAATGTTCCTTATCAATCGTCTTCATCCTTCATTGAACATCAATCCAAATAATCACTATCAGTCGCATCTAATTTGCACATCAAATGTCACATCAAATCATTCAAACAACTTTTGTTCCAAATCAAGCTTCATCAATCCCGATCAATCAAATCCAATCAATCCATAATCTTGGGATATCCTTGTGTTTCTTAACACTATGCTTGCATTGTCATGTATCCTCGACAATGTTATCATCATTAATCCTGATCAATCAAATCCTTGTAGTGTTGTGTATCCTCAACAATGTTATCATCATCATCAATCCATCGATTTGATCAGTCAACCTTAGCTTGGTTTTCAACAAAATCCCAAATAGAGAACTGATATCGTCACACATGTCCATATCCAAATCGTCAAAATCATGTGAAAATCCAAAACATCCAAAACATATCAAAAATCCAAAAACATATCAAAATCCTAAAACACTCAAAAAGTCAAAAAAGCATCAAAAACATGGTATCTAAACTACATCATCTATGAGCTTAAACATAGGCAAGGCTAATCTTTGATTAGCCCCTGAGACATCAAAATCCAAAAACATTCAAAAAACATCAAAATCCAAAAACATTCAAAAAACATCAAAATCCAAAAATATTCATAAAATCTCACAAAACCCAAAAACATTAAAAAATTTGGAAAATCAAAACATTTGCAAAATCTTCAAAAATACCAAAAACAGCCTTAAAACATTTCAAAAATATAAAAAACATCCAAATATTTGAAAAAAATCCATCCATCTCATCTCGCTTGCACCCACAATAATCAATCATCCATAATAAACTAATCGTCACCTTCATCCTTTGGAAAAATAAATAGAAACAATCACAACAATCAACAAAATCAAGCTTCAATCATAAAATCAAAAGTAAACAACAAAAAATTAAAACAAAATCAAACTCTTGATCATTTTTAGACATGTCAATCAACCTTATATCAACAACCTATCAATCAACTTATCAACCCATCATCATCCTATATAATGCATGTCCTAGGATATATCGTTCCGACAATGGGCATCATTTTGGATATCACTTTGGATTCTTATCCTATCAAAACAAATCCTTTTTGGCTAGAGATATGAAGAACATTGACCTATTTATGTACTTGATCTTTTCTTTTGATTTATCTTATTGCGTTCACTCTAAGGACCTCTCGATGATATCCGAACAAAGGATTTAGAGAGATAGGAATGGGGCAACGATCATTATCTTTTGTATACTATGCTTGTTGGACATTCTTGTAAAATAACTTGGAAAATACTTGATTTGTTAGGTACATCCTAGCAAGTTTTCTGTATGTCAAGTGTGAACAAGAATACTCCTATCTGTTTGTTGAGTCAAACTCCATCCCACTAGGTACAACGCCATCCTGGTTCTTTATATGTTGATGCATCGTATCTACGTATGTTATCAAACATAAGGTAAGTATCCCTTTTAAAATCCCAATCCTTGATAAGCAAATCATCATCATCTATCATCATCATCATCTCTAATAAAGTCTCATCAGATCATGGACTTGTTGGATCCTCTTGTTATCATCTCATTTCTAATTTTCTGCACTAACATCAGAACAAGAATAGTTAATCATCATCACCAGTGCATCCATCCTGCATCCACAAACTGTCAACATGCCACATATCATTCATATCATACATAATAGGAAACATTGATCATTTCACATGCATTGCATTTGCATCATCATCATAATATAGATCTATTACTCTAAGCATCTGCATAAATCATCCATTGCATAATCATAGCATATCACATCATCCATCTCATCCATCATCACATCATATCATCATTTAAGTTGTTTAGGATAATATAGATTTATTATTCTAAGCATCTTAAAACCATCTCATTTGCATTATCTCATCATAACCATCCATTTTCAACCTCTTTATCATGAGATCAAACCTCAAATCAAATCTTTTCGCTTGATCTCTTGAGGGGGCAATGTACTAGTGCACTTCTTTTGATTGGGGCATCCAAAAAATTAGGATTTTTTTAATTTTGATCATGGCAAGTATATTCTTTGAACCAACAAAACAAGTACATTGCTTCAAAGAGGGGAAAAATGTAGACATGCAAAATTAGCATTATGCATTCAATCAGGTTCATTCATCAAGTAAACTAGGTTTCACATTCATCCACTCATTAAATTAATCAAGTTCACCTTCATCCATTCATCAGGTAAACTCATTAATTTCTATCTCTTAAGGTCATTAATTTAAAATTAAATAAATCAAACATCATCCCTCTAATTAAATAAATCAAACATTCATTAAATTGAAATCCAAATGCATATTCCATCCTTTTCTGAATTAAATAAATCAAATATTTAAGTCATAAAAGTCAAAATCATCTTAATCATCATTAAGCTAATCTAATCCTAATTAGCCTAACCTAACCACCCATCACATCCTCTAGATAATCCCACTTGCAAAAATAAATCAATTTATTGATTTATTAAAATCAACATTTTCACTTAACGTGGAATCTTTGAGGAATATTCCCTCAAGTTTGAGTTCAAAATCAAGTGGACATGTACATCCAACAAAGAAATTAATGTCTCTTACATGTCCCTTGCAAAGGTCAAACTAAGCATTAACTCTCAAATTCAAATTTGAAACTCCCTCTCTTGGGAACATTTCCCAAATCTTGCACATCCCTCAACCTATGGCATGTTGACAAGTGGGCTCTTTTCATTGGTCTATTTTTAGTCCCACATTGATCCATTTGGCCATTCGTACATCAAAATAATCTATAAATGAAAGCTTCATCATTTATCAAATCATCCACAAATCATCTACAATTATTCATGTAAAGTCACTCTCTTTAGAAGAACTGATTTTTCCCATCTTATCATCATCATCATCTAGTTTATTTATCAAGGGTTGGGAAAGGGCTATTTACTATAATAGCACCAATCCACTATGACATATAATTCTCTCCATGTTTTATTATATGCTTTCAATTTATCTATCTAAATCTTTGTTGCTTTGATGGCATTATTAGCATGTAGAGTTATTTCATAGGGATGTTTATTATTAGTTTGGTTTTAAAATGCTAACCAAATGCAGATTTTAGCATCCACCGAGTGTGAACCACATATTCCATTATGAACTTTGGTTAGAGCGGTCAATGCCTCCTCAACATTTAGGCATTGGCATAGTAGGGTTCCTTCTATGATCCTATGATATAGGGTATTACCTAGGATGACAAATCTAGATGCCTTTTTTACTAAGGTTCGCTTTAGGTTTGAGGGTAAATCGGCAGGTGTGCCTCCTATGCGAAGGTGTGTATAGATTTCGTGGTACCAAGGATCATTGGGACCAATGATTTCACACACTAATTCTGATCCCGGTACCTCGAATGAAGGAACGAGAAGTAGCTCTATCAGAAATTCATATTTTGGAACATTGTTGGGGATGTCCATTAGGGATCCAATTGTTGCCATGGCATCTGCTGCTCTGTTGTTGGTTTTAGGGATCTGCTCAAATGTTAAATTTCAATGAAAGATTCCTTGAGAGTCTCCACCAATTTCTTGTATTTAGTGAGCTTGTCATCCTTGGTCTGATATTCATTACTGACTTGATTTATGATCAACTGAGAGTCTCCATACACTTTGAGAGCCATGATGTTCCATTGCACTATTATTCTGAGACCTATAGTCAAAGCCTCGTATTCTGCAATGTTGTTAGTGCAAGGAAATGCCAATTTGTATGACCTTGGTATGTAGTCCCCTTGTGGGGTGATGAAGAAGACACCAACTCCTAATCCATGTTGTGTGTATGAGTCGTCAAAGTATAGTTTCTAGTGATTAGCTACGTTGATGTTAAAAATAGATTCATTTAGAAACTCTGAGATAAGAGGATTCTCAGAATAAACAGGTGCCTCTAATAGTTGGTCTATGATAACCTAACCCTTGATTGCTTTTCTCTCCACATAATCGATGTCATATTTTGATAATATCATTATCCATTTTGCCATTCTTCTTGTGAGCATTGCCTTTGATAGTAGATACTTGAGGGGATCAATTTTGGTGATGAGCTTTATCTTGTGTGCCAACATGTAATGTTTGAATTTTTGTGATGAAAACACTACTACGAGGCATGCTTTTTCGATGAATGAGTATTTTAGCTCATGACCGGCCATTGTCCTGCTAATATAGTAGATAGCCCTCTTCATTCTGTTTTCATCATGCTGAGCCAAGAGAGCTCCAAGGGCTGCTGTTGTTGCTAATACATATAAGATCAGTGGCTTCCTTGGAATGGGTGGCATTAAGACTAGTGGTGTCAGTAGGTATTCCTTGATTTTGTTGAATGCCTTTTCATATTTTGTATCCCATTTGTATGCTACCACCTTGTGGAGTAGGTGAGAATATGGGTTCTGCTTGTCCGCTAGTTGTGCTATGAATCATCAGATAGATTGAAGTCTACCTTGGAGGCCTCTCAATTGATTTACTGTCCTTGGTGCTTCCATCTCGAGAATAGCTTTCACCTTTGTTGGATCCACCTCAATACCCCTCATGGACACTATGTATCCTAGCAATTTACTTGATTGTACACTAAAGATGCACTTCTTGGGATTTAGTCTGACTTTGTATTCCTCTAGTCTATCAAGGATAGCACTAAGGGTTGCTATGTGATCTTTTCTTTTTCTTGACTTAGCTAGTATGTCGTCAACAGAGTCTTCGACTATTTTATGAATCATGTCATGGAATATTAGTGTCATGGCCTTTGATAGGTTGCTCCTACATTCTTTAGGCTGAAGGGCATCATGTTCTAGCAGTAGGTCCCCCATGGACAAGTAAAAGCCATCTTATATTGATCATCTTTTGCTATCATGATTTGATTGTATCTTGAAAATCTGTCCATTAGTGATAACATATCATGTCCTACTGTCATGTCCACTATCATGTCGATGTTGGGAAGCGTAAAATCATCCTTGGGAAATGCCTTATTCAAATCTCTGAAGTTTGTGCAAATTCTAATGGCTTTGTTAGGCTTTGAAACAGGTACCAAGTTTGATACCCATTCTAGATAATCGATTGGTCAGATAAATCCTGCATCTAACAAATTTTTGAGCTCCATTTTGAAGAATAAGGCGATTTGAGGATACATTTTTTGAAGCTTTTGTTTGAACGGCTTTACTTCTAGATACACTGCTTAGAAGTGATAAACCAAAGTCTCTGGGCCAAGCCCTAGCATTTTAACATAACTCCATGTGAAGTTTATTTGTCTTTCCCTTAGGAATGTTGCTAGGAATTCTTGCTCTTCTGATAATAGTGATTCCACATAGAATGTGATATGCAGGGTCTCCTCTGTTCCTAGGTTCACTAAATTGCATTTTTTGGCCAAGATTGTTGACTTTTCTTGGTGAATACCTCTTAAAGGAAGATTGAATCCTTCATCCTCGAGTGCCTCAGAGAGGGTTTCACTATTGGATACGTCCTTTCTTTTTACTTTTTTCTTATCTAAGAGTGCCACGGTGTGGTTTTCACTCAAGGACTTGGATATGATTCTTAGTTTCTCACTTTTGTGACTGAAGGATTCAATCATTTCCCCATAATAGGCATGTGTTTCCATCTCCATTATAAACCCTGCTTTGTGATCCCTATATGGAATATTGTCCCGCAATTCCATGAATTCTGAGAGTGCCTCATCATTTTCAAATTTATTGAGAATTGGTGGTCCTCGTTGGTCATAATCAATGAGTTGGGGATATACTAAATGAATCTCATGATTTTGATGATCAGATTCGAAAGATAAGGTACTAATCATGCAAAGGGCGGTATCCTCAAATAACCTAGGTAGATTGGTCATGGTATCCTCATCATCACTACTAATATAAATGTCAATTATAAAGTTATGTATGTCTCTTCCTGTGGATATTGGTAAGCGTACTTCTACTACTATTGGCTGAGGAGAAATATTAACTGTTCTAACTAAAGTTCATAATGGTGTATGTGGTTCACACTTGAGTGGAATGACCATAGCCAAGAAACTATTGAGGATGGGGTATTATTGGCCCACAATGGAAAGAGAAGCACATGATCATGCCAAAAAATGTCTACAATGTTAGCAACATGGGGACCTCATCCATTCTCTAGCTCAAGAGCTTCACCCAATCATCACACCATGGCCCTTTTCACAGTGGGGCCTCAATCTCATTGGAAAGATAACTCCGACCTCATCTAATGGCCACAAATTCATCATAACCACAATAGAGTACTTCACTAAGTGGGTGGAGGCCATACCCATGACCTATATAACTGGGAAGTAGATCTCAAAGTTTATCCTAAACTACCTTATTTGTCAGTACGGTGTCACACAAGACATTATCTCAGATAATGTGACACCATTCAAAAATCAAAATGTCTGTGACTTGTGTGAGAAATTCAAAATCCAACATTGCATCTCTACCCCTTACTATCCCCAAGGCAATGGCCAAGCAGAAGCTACAAACAAAACCATTTTGAGAATCCTTAATAAAATAGTCAATGACACAAGTCGTGACTGGCATCTGTAGCTTAATCCTGCCCTCTAGGCCTATCGAACTATCATCTGCACACCCACCGGCACCACCCCCTTTTCCTTGGTCTACGGATCAGAAGCGATACTCCCCATTGAGATCAAGCTCTCATCCCTCACAATATCACTGCAAAACCTCATCACGGATGAAAAGTATTGGGTATCAAGACTAAATGAGCTAGAGCTACTGGATGAAAGACGTATAGATGCTTTGAATTATTTACAAGTCTATCAGAATAGACTCAAAAGGAGCTACAATAAGAAAATTAGAAATAGGACGTTCCAAGTCAGAGAACTGGTCTTAAAAGAAAATCAAAAGAATGTCTCAAACCCAAGCAGCAAAGGAAAATTTGAACCTAATTGGCTAGGACCATTTGTCATCACAACAAGTTACAAATCAAGGGCATATTAGTTATCAACACCTGAAGGGGAACCTCTGCAGAAGCCCATGAATAACTCCCATCTCTAAAAAATCTATGCCTAAATCTTCCAAGGTATAGAACCAAAAAATCCAAAAAACTTAGAAAAAGTCTTGAAAAAATGGTTACTTTGATGAAAACCTGGAAAATAGGCATCTTAGTGACAAAAAAAATAAATCAAAAAAGCCAAGATTCCAAAAACAATAAAAAAATTGAAAAATAGTAAAGAAAAAAATCGTCCTTTAGTGAAAACCACTTTGGTGGCAGTTTGGGCAAGTACCTTGGTGAAAACTAGCAAACATGCACCTTGCATAAATAAGCACTTTCCATCCACCAGGATCTTTGTGGCTTGTTCGGTATCATCCCTCCATTTCGCTTCCATCATCCATCGCATTTAGGTCTCCATCCATCACTCATCCACTCGCATCTGCACCATAGCTTGGTCCTATTTTCATATCATGATCCCTCCTAGTACTACTCAGCCCATCCTCAAGGTCAGTTTGTCCTACCTTTATCAAAGTAGTCTATTACATCACATTGGGGGCATGTTGGATCGGATTCATGTATGATCTTAAAGTCCTCATATCAAAAAATCCAAAAAACATCAAAAAACCAAAAAAATCCAAAAACATCAGAATATCAAAAAATCCAAAAACATCAAAACATCAAAAAATCCAAAAACATCAAAAAATCACAAAATCTAAAAATATTCAAAACATATCAAAATCCAGAAACAGGTCAAAAATTCATTCAAAAAGTCAAAAAAAAAGTCATCTTATTGAACTACATCATCTCTGAGCTTGAACGTAGGCAAGGTTGATCTTTGATCATCCCCTGAGACACTTAGGTTAGTCCTTTAGGAGTCCATCATAATAAACTGACATCTCATCACGTATATCTTCATCTATAAATTGGTCAAGTCATTAGTTGAACTATGTGGTCTCTGTGTATATAATGTAGGCAAGGTTAATTTGTTGATCAGCCCCCGAAGCCCCTAGGATAGGTCTTTAGGTTAGTTTCTCGGTCAAAATCTCAGAAAATCCCAAAAACATTTGAAAAATCAAAAATCAAAACATTTGTAAAACCCTGAAAAATACCAAAAAAGCCTCAAAACATTGCAAAACTCCAAAAACATCCAAATATTTGAAAAAATCCATCCACCTCATCTCGCTTGCACTCGTAATAAACACCACTCATAATAAATTGATTGTCATCCTCAACCTTTGGTGAAACAATTAGAAACAAGTCTAGCAGGTTAAACGTGAAAACTCAAAAACATCAAGTCTTAGGTTTAAGTCAGTGTGTAAGCAGGTTGGTCAGTTCTTTGTGTTGATAGTCCATCATCCAAATAGTCCCATATCAATCATTTGATAACATCATGTCCTAGGTTGAATCCTTCCTACAAGGGGAATTTATTTATCAGAATGAACACTTTGGATAAACGAAATGACGTGCCAAAATCCACTAACATTTCCTAGGATGTATCCTTCCTACAATGGGCATTATCTTTTTGCAATAGTTTTAGTTCTTATCCTTAAGAGCACACTCCCTTTTGGTTAGCGGAATTGAAGAACATCGACTTGTTTGTGTGCTTTATCTTTGTCTTTTGACTTATCTTATTGCACTCAATCCAAGGACCTCTCGATGATATCCAAATGAAGGATTTAGAGAGATAGGAATGGGGTAATAATCATTATTCTTTTGTCTGCTGTGCTTGTTGGACATTCTTGTAAAATAACTTGGTGCATACTTTCTTTGTTAGAAATATATATAGAGGATGTTTTGGACAGCTTGTTGACTATTGCATTGATTGGTTATACCTTTCCATGCTTTGGTCCAAGATGTTTTGAAACTTTTAAAGTGCATCCTAACAAGGTTTCCATATGTCAAGTGTGAACAAGAATACTCCTATCTATCTATTGAGTCAAAGTCCATCACACTAAGTACAAAGCCATCCTAGTCCTTTATACCTTGATGCATCGTTCTTATGTGTGTTATCAAATATAAGGCAAGTGACCCTTTTAAAATCCCAATCCTTGATAAGCAAATCATGCATTTCTCCTCATCATTTCATCATCATCATCTCTCATAAAGTTGGCTTGTTGGATCATCTTTTCATCATCTACTTTCTTTTTTTTTGCACTAACATCGCGTCATGACTAGTTAATAATCATCACTAGGGCATTCATATTGCATCCACAAACCATCAGTATTATGCATATCATCTCATACAACATATCATCATCATAATATAGATCTGTTATTCTAAGCATCTCATAAATCATCCATTGCATAATCACAACATATCACATCATCCATCTCATACATCAAATCATCATTTAAGTTGTTTAAGATAATATAGATTTTTTATTCTAAGCATCTTAAAATCATCTCATTTGCATCATCATCTATAACCATCCATTTTGAACCTCTTTATCATGAGATAGACCCTCAAATCTAATATTTTCGCTCGATCTCTCGAGGGGGCAATGTACTAGTGTACTTCTTTCCGCTGGGGTAACCGAAAAAATTAGAAAAATTTTGAATTTTGATCACGACAAGTTTATTCTTTGAACCAATGCAACAAGTACGTTGCTTCAAAGAGAGGAAAAATGTAGACATGCAAAATTAGCATCATGCATTAGGTCCATTCATCAATTAATCAAGTTCAACTTCATCCATTCATTAGGTAATCTCATTAATTTCAATCTCCTAAGGTCATTAATTTAAAAGTAAACAAAATTTAACATCAACCTTTAATTAAATAAACAAAACTTTATTAAATCTCCAAATGCATATTTCATCCTTTTCTGATTTAAATAAATGAAATATTTAAGTTCTAAAAGTCAAAATCATCCTAATCATCATTAAGCTAACCTAATCCTAATTAGCCTAACCTAATCACCCATCACATCCTCTAGATAATGCCACTTGCTCAAATAAATCAATTTATTGATTTATTAAATTCCTTATTTTCTTTCAACATGGAATTTATGGGGAATATTCCCTCAAATTTGAAAAGGATGACAAGTTGACTTGTCCCCTCCAACATTGCATTAATTTCCCATTTTCATGTCCCCCTCTCAAAATTTATTGCACAAATTTGAATTTGAAACTCCCTCTCTTGGGCACATTGCCCAAATCTTGCACATCACTCAACCTATGACATGATGACAAGTGGCCTCTTTTCATTGGATTGTTCTTTATCCCACATTCATCCATTTGGCTATTTCTCTCATCAAAGCATTTTATAAATAGAGGTCTCCTCTATTGTTCAAATGCTCCACAAGTCCACAATATTTGTATCTCATCTACAATATCATGCAAGGTCACTCTCTTCAATGGAGAACTAATTTTGTCCACTCCATATCTTAGCATTCCATATCATATTCAAACCATTTTCATCATGGAGCTTAATCAAGGATTGGGAAAGGGATTCTTTCCATAGAAGCACTAATCCACTATAAGATGCTAGTTTGATTATTAGAATGATGTTTTCTATGTTTTGCTTGCTTCTTTTGCATTATTCTTACGATTAGATGAATCTTATAGGGAATTTTTTGTTTTCTTTTGCTTACTAACAATGCTAAGGGCTTTTATTTTTGAGCTAGAATGGAAATTTAAGGTTCTACAATCTCAGGTAAAAAAATTTGTTCCACTACTTGAGATGATGAAAATTAAGGAATATAGGGACAATGTTGTTCAGTTGATAACAAGTGGAAATGAAAAACATATAAATTTTGAAAGTAAGATGGCCACTAAAACAATTGATAAGCAAGAGAAAGTAAGTATCCCAAAAGTCTTCCTTAATAATGTATTAATAAATCCCCCACAGGATGATCCTTTTTTCACTATGTTACTTATAAATAACAAATTGTTGAGGAATTGCATGATAGACTCTGGTGCTGCCATCAATATTATGCCAGTTGGAGTTATGAAATAGCTTGGCATGTGGGTGGATACCAATGGAGGGAAGTGCTATGTGATGGATAATAGACCTATTCCTATGGTGGGTATTATGAAAGATGTTGAAGTCAAACTAGCTACTTATCCTTAGGTGGCCTATACTATAGATATAACAGTAATTGACACCTCTCCTCAGTTTGGGATGCTTTTGTCAAGGCAGTGGAGGATAGCGGTTGGGGGAAATGTCTAATTTGATTTGTCTTATGCAAAAGTCCAGTGAATGGTCAAGAAGTTAAGTTGTACAAGGAGCAAAGGATGAACCAAGTTGTTGATTGTGTACCTCAAGATCAACTCAATTTTTTTTGTGATGTGGATCTTGCGAATTTTAAGATAGAACTAGCCTAACCAAAATTAGTCAATTCTGATCCAATTGAAAAGAATGTTGTACAAAACTGCAATGGTGTGTGGAAAATGTACTTCGATGGAGCATGTAGCCAAGAAGGTAATAGAGTAGGAATAGTATTTGTTTCACCTGGAGGAGTTACATTTGAGTATTAATTTTTGCTAGCATTTGAATGTACAAAGAATGTGGCAGAATACAAAGCTTTATTAACAGGTTTGAATATAGTTGTAAGACATAAAATCAAGTTGCTAGCTATTCTAGGGGATTTTGAGCTATTTGTTTCACAAGTCAAATCAAAATATGTAACAAAACATAAGACACTAAAGCAATATAGGAATTTTGTATGGGACACAGTCAAGCTACTTGATGCATTCTCCATTGAATGGATAGATCAGTTGAAGAACATAATGGAAGAATTTTTAGCAAATGTAGCTCTAAGAAGGGATGACATTACACTAGTTGGAATGTCATAGATTGAGTTCAAAACAAGACCCGATGTTCCTGATAATATATATAGTTGGTAGGTTTTTAATGATGATACTAAACTTTTAAAATTTCTTCACTGTATAGATCAATATGAAGCCCAAGAAATTAATTTCAATGCCTTTGTTGAAGTAAATGGGAAGCAGATAATATTTGGGAAGGAGGTCTTACAACTTAAAAAAAAAAAATCTTTCTAAAGGGCTAGTGGCATTGGAGAGGGTATATATGATATAAGTGATTGCTCCCTCATGAAGCAGACACTAGTCAAGAGGGAGGATATTGAAGAGATCAACTTAGGGACTGAGATGGCACCAAGAAAGGTATACATAGGGAAGAAAATAAGCCTGACAATTTGAAGAATTTTGATAGCATTACTAAGAAAATATAAACATGTGTTTGCGTGCTCCTATGAAAACCTTAAAGCATATAGGGAGGATTTGTTTCAACATGAAATCCCATTGAAGCTAGATGCAAAGCCATTTAGATAGAAACAAAGGCCCGTTAACCCAACATTGGAACCAAAAATGGAGGAAGAATTGGCAAAGCTTAGAGACAAGGGAATCATCAAACCAATCAGACACTCAACATGGGTCTAAAACCTGGTTCCTGTGAGGAAGAAAAACAAAGATATCTGACTATGTGTGGATTTCAGGAATCTAAATGTGGCATCCCTCAAAGATAATTACCCTTTGTAACCTAATATGGAAGCTATATTACACAAGGTAATAGGGTGCGAGCTATTATCTATGATGGGTGGGTTTTTAGGTTATAACTAGGTTAAAGTTAAAAAATTTGAACAATATAAAACAACTTTTACAACCCCATGAGAGACATATGTCTATATAATAATGTCATTTGGTCTTACGAACATAGGAGAAACCTTCCAAAGAGCTATAGATGCACCATTTGTAGACTTGATTAATGCTATCATGGTGGTGTATCAAGATGACCTTACTGCTTATTCAAAAAGGGTTGAAGATCATGTAGAACATCTAGAAAAGGTATTTATCAAAGCTTTAGAATATGGTATTATCCTAAAAACTAAAAAATTCCATTTTGTAGTCACAAAAGGAAACTTTTTAGGAAATATTGTGTCAAAAGATGGAATTAGAATAGATCCTGAGAGGGTTGAGGCCATAGATAAAGTTCCTATCCCTAAAACTATTAAATCCATCCAGTCATTTTTTTGACATATCAACTTTGTTAGGAGATTTGTTTCTAATTTTGTTGAAATCATTAAGCCCATATAAAAAATGTTAAGGGAAGGACAAAAAATAGATTGGACTACAAAAGCATTAGAAGCTTTCATATCCATCAAAAGGGCCATCAAGGAAGCCCCTGTCCTTAAATCTCCATATTTTTCAAAACACTTTCAAATATTTTCATTGCTTTGTTGCATACTATAGCTGTTGTCATGTTACAAAAAAATGAGGAAGGCCATGAACAACCTATGTCTTTTTTCAGTAAGTCATTGTAGGGGTTAGACTTGAAGTACGATATAATAGAAAAACAAGCAATTGCATTAGTAAAAGCCACAAAATCTTTCAGGCCATATCTTGTTGGAGCTAAGGTGATTTCTTATGCCCCTCATGCAGCTATTAAAGATATCTTGACACAGTCAAAGGTAACAAGAAAGAGATGTAGGTGGATTAATGAAATCCAAGAGTTTGATATGGAAATACAAATCACTAAATTAGTGAGAGGTTAGGGTTTGGTTAGGCTAATGGCAGAAGAAAATATCAAAGAAAATCAAATTTGTAATATAGAAGAGGAAGAGAATAAAATTGCAAGTATTAAGCATACTCCTTGGTATGCAGACATCATGCATTACCTCAGATACATGAAGTGTCCAGAAGGATTAACTGATATTTAGAAAATAACTTTAAAGCTGCAAGCATCTAAGTATGTATTCATGGAAGGTGATTTATTTTTAAAGAATAGGGACAGGATATTGTTGTTATGTCTAGATGAGTCACAAGCTAAGCATGTCTTAAGAGAAATGCATGAAGAGGTTTGTGGAAGCCATTATTCTATGAAGACAACTACACATAAGATTCTTAGGGTAGGTTATTACTAGCCAAAATTCTTTAATGACTCCTTTTCATATGTAAGATGTGAATCATTCCATAAATTCTCTAGGAAAATGAAGTATCAAGGAGATTTACCACTTAGACCTATGCAGAATGAAGCCCCTTTCCATTAGTGGGGGATTGATTTTATTTGGGAGATACAAGAGAAATCGAGTGGAGGACATAAGTGGATACTAGTAGCCACTGATTATTGCACCAAATGGGTAGAAGCAGTCCCAACCAAGCAAGATACAAGTAAAGTTGTAACCAATTTTTTAATGGATAACAACATTACCAGATTCGGTACACCACTAAGGTTGATTACAGACAATGCCTGGGATATGTTTTAGATCTGATGAATTCAAAGATTTCTACAGTACATATGGCATTGCTATTTCTTATGCAGCTCCCTACCATCCACAAGCTAATGGTTAGGTAGAGTCCAACAACAAAAATCTTCTTAAAATCATAAGGAGAATGCTAGGTTAGAATAAGAAGGCTTGGGATTCAAAATTGAAAATGGTTGTGTGGGCTGATAGGATCAGTGTAAAAAAGGCAATTGGAAAATCCCCATTTGAATTAGTATATGGAACATAAGCGAGGATGCCTTTACAAAATCTATTACCAGTTTACAAGTTTATCCTTCAAGAAGATATAGATATTCCAAAACCTATGGAGGAGAGAATGGAGCAATTGGCCAAACTTGATATAAGGAGAGTAGCTCAAAACTAGAACATGAAGTTGTAGGTACAGATGAAGTATTTATTTGATAAAAAAAGAAAAAGATAGAAAATTTGAGGAGAATGATCTGGTGTTGATGTGGAATGCAAGGTGTCAGGAGAAGGGTAAGCAAAGAAAGTTTGAATCCCTATGGATGAGACCTTTTGTTGTAGTTGGAAAGAAAGGTGAAGATTTATATTATCTGCAAAACATGACTTGTGAACAACAGGAGTTTCCTATACATGGGAAATTCTTGAAGCATTTTTTATCTTGAGCAATATAAAGGATTAAGGGTTGCTAGTGCATGGAAAAATCTTGACAATCATCTCAAAAAATTTCTTCCATGCATAGTAGTCTAGGAAATAAAAGGAATAGGAATTGCCAATACATGGACAATCCTGATATTCCTTCTTTTAAAATAAATATTTATTTGTACAGTAGTATAGGGTCATTTCCATTTCCATTCATTCCATCTTTCTCACTAGTCCACCACCTTGATTTTGGTCTACTCACCCAGAAATCTAGATCCTTGCAATGATCTCACAATCATTCATCCCCAAACGGAGCCATTATTAGAACTATAAAATTCAAAAAAAATTACGGTTGTTTATATCCATGAGTTTCCAAATAGGTCCTTACCATAAGCACAAGAGTCCTTTCTTCATAATATTTTTTCCCATACTTTGTAATGCGGTCCCATAGAATCTATCAAACCCTAAATATTTCATTGTATAATCCATATCGGCAAGAGATGGTAAGGGACTCACCGATCCATAAAGCATTTTTTACTAATGTATATCTTCTGTAGTCTATCATCAAGAGTTTAGGAATGTCATTCCAATATGATTTCATCTGCAGACACATATCGGTAGGACGCAATTCATTATCTCAGTGACAGAAAGACCCTATCAGCAAGAAAGTCATCATCGGAATAAGTCATAACGAACTCACATATGTCTTACCGATTGGTGAACAAGGAGACATATCATCCAAACTAAAATTCATCAAAATGAAATCTTATAGAATTCATTCGGTCTTGCCAACAAAGCAAAAGAGGATTCTATTGATGATTATTAGGGTGAAGTCACGGAGTCTTACTGACCCATATGTCACATCGACAAGATTATGTTAGTGAAGGACTTGGTAGTATGTATTATCAGTGAGACTAATTTCATCAGAGAAAGGTATGAGAGTCACGCCGAGTGCTCTTTAATTGGTGAAAAAGTAATTATGTCTCAGTGAGAGAAAACATATCAAGGGATATATCTCGGTGAGATACGAAATAATCTATGGAACATCTCCTCGGCTCAAAATTTCACAGCGATATACATAATACCGAGAGGATAACTATCATTCAGACTCTGAATGTCGATGAAACTATGGGACATTAGAGTGATATATAGTTTGTGATAGTCAGTGAGACTTCAGACTATCGGGGAGACTACAAGATGTTTTGATGAATGGTTTAATGAACATTGCTAAAAGATATCACCCAAGATTTGAAAATGTCTCACCGACAATACTATATGATGTGATTATGATAGTTTCGAAAAAGGACTCACTGCACTCATGTTTCAGCTAACACATTAATGGCTTAATAGAGCTTGATTATCTTTTAATCTATTGTTGTTTTAACATATGACATTTTTGAAAGGACACGTCCTTTCAAGTATTTGATGTATAAATATTTGTTTTGGTAGCAAAATAGAAAGATAAGAAATAGGATAGAAGAAAGATACAATAGATTACAATGTTTTATAAATATGAGATTATGATGCATGTTTAAAACTATGAAGATATCAATGAGAATAATTTGATGTGGTGGGGCATTTCTAGTATCAATTGTTTGTTGTGTTCATTGAAATTATTACTAAAGTTGTCTCCAAGTTTGATTTTTTCTAGTTATTTAAATTGATATAACAAGTTTATATTCAATTTATCGGTGCACATTTGTTGTATTTGTATGGTTGACTAATTGGTTCTTTCAAGAAAAGATTAAATCCTTTTAGTTGATCATAGTAATTAGGGAATTTTTATGGCCAAGATTTAGTGACCTGGGACTCATACACCACCTTGTGCATATGGGACCCACCTACATTTTGGGGCCTAAACTTGAATTTGACATAAAGCTAAGCATTTATTAGAATTTATGTCCTAAGCTTAGCCTATTGGGACTCATACGCCCCAACTGGAATATGATTTCCGCTTAGCTTGGACCTAATTTTGAATTCAATTTTTGGTAATATTTTATTCTCTTAGATCTAATGTTGACTTGTAGTGTTGCAATTTTTAGAAATTTGGCATAAATTGTAATTATAAATACAAGGTTATTTCACATATTTTCTCCTAGAAAGTTAACAAGTCATCTAGCACTTTTTGAGATAAAGCATAATATAAATTTTATGATTAAAAGAGAATTCAAGAGTGATTATCAAGAATTTTGGAGCATTATTCAAGTATCAATCATCATGTCAAAGTCATCATGCATAATTTTTGTTTTTGAGCTAACATTTGTGATGTAGGGTTTTATGAATCAAGCAATCATTCAAGTCAAGATCCATATCCTTCAAGTAAGACTCAAGATCCATATTCATGCTATTCATTACATACAATATTACATCCTTTTGTTCAAGGGTTTGGTGAGTTAGAATATTGCATATTTTTTAATTCGTAATTCCTTCATTTTATTTCTATTCATTTCATGGTTTGATTACCAAAATGTGGTTTGACTAAGGAAAGCCCCTATCCATTAACAAAACAACATTTTTTCCTCTCTTTGATGTGTGATTTGTAGATCTAGGTGATTTAGGTTGAACATCAATTGAAGAGAAAGTTTGGAGAAGGTTTTCAAGTTGTCAAAGTTGTCATCCACATTGCAAGATCATAGAAAGTCACCTATAGGTTAGAATTCAGTGTTTAAGACTTGGAGATTTTGTAGGAGAGAAGCTACAAGAGAATCTAAGAGGATATCAAATTTTTAGATCAACCCTAATATTTGGAATAAAACACCACTTGTGGCATGAGTCCCAATATACCTAATTTTAGACATTTCTAGTAGATCCTGAGTTTCCAGTTCCCAATTCCAGATTCTGTCAAAAACCCTAATCTAGGACTAAATTTCACAGCTTGGCATATCAATCCCAATGTGCATTAAAATTCAACATCTCTATAATTCCATACCTTCATTCAATCCTCTTTAGCTTCTAGGTGCACCTCTATACTTTCTTAGTTTGCTATTATGGTTTGAATTCATTTCTAGGTCATTTACTTAAGTCTTGCATATATCATTTACATTTCTTTTCTTTCTAAGCCCTTTCTTAGTGGTGAACCCACTTTTAGTATTCAATCACACCCTAGGACACCTTATTGTAGATCAATTTCCCTCATTTCCATCGTTTGATTGATATTTCTAAGGTTTCCTTGAGTGAAACTTGTAGGAAATTGGTTGTTCTACCTCCCTAAACATAGAGCCACTATTTTCTAGGTTTCAATAAACCTTATATAATTGCAATATTGAGACAAATTTCCCAAAAAAAGGTAGGGAGGGAGGGAGGAAGCAAGGGAAAAAGGTAGAGGAACATTTGGGTATGTGAGATAGAGGTAGGTAGGGGGAGAGAGGTGGGAAAGAGAGAAGTGCAAAAGGAAGGAGAGTGAAAAAGAGAGTGAGAGAGAGGGAGCGAAAGCGAGGGAGGGGGGGAGAGAGAGATAAAAATTTTGATTGAGAGAAGGATGGAGAGGCAGAGAGGTAGGTATTTAGCTCCTAGAGAGAGAGAGAGTCAAATAAAGGGCTCAAGGGAGATAGAGATACAGTCAGATAAAGGGATGAATATCGTAAGAGAGATGTCTAGAGTGTATGGGATAAAAAAAGAGTGAAATAAAGTGAAAGATGATAGATATTGTTATTTATTAAGATTTTACCTAATAATTATTTCATTTTGACTAATTTTAAAAACTAATAAGATGTTTGAAATTTTAGAATTTGCATTATAAATCCTAGAAATCCAAAATTATTCTTAAACATACTAAAAGTATATGCTTAAAATAAATATTTAATTATGTGACATTTATACATGGACATTTACTTTCTTATGCTTTAAGTTATATTTCATGTATATAATTTCACCGAAAGAGAAAGAGAGATATTTTCAAAGAAAAACATAATGCAAGAATATTATAATATGCTCACATTATGTAGAATCCCAAAGTGTGAGCATGTTGTAACATGCTCATATTATGTACAATCCCATAGTATGAGTTTCTTATAACATTATCATATTATGGTTTGGCAATGACCAACCCTAGGCTCAATCACTACCAACCCATACCATGATTCCATTTCTTTATAGAACATTTAGATTTTCTCTTTCTTGGAAGAAAAAAGTGGAGTGAATAGTTTTTTCTCCCATATTCTAGTGGAGATGCCCAATATCAACATCTGCATACCTAATATTCAAGGTCACTTCCTTCATGTTGAGCTTAAGGTGTCGATATTTCTAATACATCCCCAATTAAGACTTGGTGAGATAGATATCTAGGGTATCATGCCAATAGGAGAGATAAATATTTCCACCCTACCAAACATGGCATCATTAGCCCATTTCTAGATCCTATCTACCCCCCAAGCTAAGATTGTAGAAGTTGAAAACACCAACCTCACAAATCCCAATGAACACTTATAAGCAAATAACCTATCACCAAAGGATCAAGATCAAGAGGCACAAGAATGGTGCTCTGCAAACATGAAGCAAAAATGCATTACCCAAGAAGTTAATAATTACAAAGAGATCAATCCTTAAGAAAGGAGATCAAAAAACTAAAGTGAGAACCCTAGGAAGAGGATTAAATTAGCATGTGACAAGTGTCAAGATCATAATGAATGAGACGACATGACTAATTTAGGTTCCATAGAAAAAAAGACCCTTTGCTTGACATGGGAATAATTCATGGTAAAATGGACTTAATGAGGCCTTTATTTAGGTGTTGTGAGGCATTTAATGCATCAACACTAGGTCTTGGACCCTTGCAAATTGAATAACATACTTTTAATGATGTCTTGTAAAGGTGTTGTAAAGTGTTGTAAGATAATTTCGCGCTATTTTTTAGAATTAATAAACCTATTTAATCATAATTCAACATTATAAAATATATTTAAATATATTATCACATCAATCTAGAAGGCTTATAAAATAAACTTAATGTTAATCTAGTGTTGTAATGTGTCTTACATGTTCACATTGGATGTTGTTCCTTTCTAGGCTATGGGGACCTGATTTTAGTGTTGTAAAGTGAATCTAATCACACTTTCACATTGATTTCTATGTCCCAAGCCATATTTTACATTTCCATCATCACTAATAGGCCCCTATTACCCCATATTGTGCATCATGAGGCATAATCTAATGAAATACCCGACATAGTCATCATATAAACCTGATTTTCTTACTTCTTAGTATTCTAGCTAGCAAAAATGGCCCCTGTAGGACCCATTCACCATTAGTGGTGAATTAGTCCCATCTAGGTGGGACCCATTCACCATTAGTGGTGAATGAATCCCATTTGAGACATTTTTGGGGTTTGAGTAGGATAAATTAGGTTTTATGTTTAATTTTTCTCCATGTCAGCCTTGGGGGTCCAATTTATGGGAAATTAAGGTGAAATTTATATAAATACAACCTTCTAAACTCTAATCCATAATAACATAGCTTCATTCATCATTTTTATTTCATCTCAAGTCAAGCAACTTAGGGTTTTATCATTGCAAGACATCAATTTAGTTTCCAAAGACATCCAAAGGCATATTCTACTTGTTTGGTTGTAGAATTTCAAGATCAATCATCATGGAAAGGTAATATATTCGATTGTTACATGTTTCATTCCATTATTTCATCATTTTGGTTTAATTACCTAAATGGGGTTTGACCAAGGCAAACCCCCATGCCCTGACATTCACCATTTCTTCTTCTCTTCTTGTGTGTTTGCAGATTTAGGTCCCTTGAAAGCTTAAGAATCATTGAAGATCAAGTTTCAAGGTTCCTAAAGTCTTCTCCTCATTCACCAAGTCAAAATATTAACAAAAACTCATTTTCAAACCTGTAAATCAGAGTTTCAGAAGTTGACACCTATGGAAAGTCAAAGTGCATATCTTAAGCTCTAGAATCCACTTTTAAAAATTTAGAAATTGAAAAGTGGACTCATTCACCATGGGTGGTGAATGAGTCCCATTTCCAGGTTAGTTTTGTGTTTTCTACATTTTCTGACACAAAGTTTTAGCTTAGTTTACCAGAACTGGGACTAATTCACCCAAAATGGTGAATGAGTCCCTCTAGGCCTAAAAATGAGTATCAGCAGTGTTTCATAAGCAATTTCTAGTCTCCTTCAAGCTTTCAAGTGCACACTTCAAGTTTCATTCATTTATGTTTGGCTTTGCATTTGTTTCTAGTTCATTGTTGCAATACAGAATGTGTTTTCAAACATCACTTGTTTCTTATCTTTTGCATTCATATTTTATCAATTTGATAGCTTAATTACACTTATTTCATTACATTTATCATAATTAACATCATACACATCCTAATTTGAATGAACCCCCTAGCATTTTTGGCCCTACCTGTCTCGTTTTACGTGAAAAATCCTAGAAGAGCAAGAGAAGTGCATCAGTGCCAAAAATCTATGGTTAATTTTGGAAAACCTTCCTTTTGAACATCTTATTTTCTGATTTGGAGTCCATTTTCATCCTAATCCTATCTTTCATTCGAGTTGCATTGGTTAATTTATATCTAGGGTTTCAAATTTTTGTATTAGAAGAGGGTGCATTTAGCTTTAATTTTTGCATACAATTTCCTTTAAAATCTCTGAAATTCTACATCTCCATCTTAGGTCTACATCTTATAACATTAAACACATTAGAAGCACTTCAAAAAATTTGAAAATTTTGCAAAAAACCAGTACTAGGACTCATTCATCATATTGGGCGAGTCAGTCCCTATCTAGACTGTTGACTGTCTATTACTGCATCAAAAACCTCATTTTTGTGCTTTGTAAGCCTAGTATCATATAGTATAATTTTGGAAAGATTTTGGAACATTTTTTTTATGCATTTAGCTCAAAAACATTTTAGATTACTCATTCTTCAAATCACTTCATTTACACACATCCTTACATCTTAAAATGCTCCCATTTTTGCAATTTTGCATCACATTGATGAAAGTACTTCTCACTTTTGCATATAAAATATTTATATTCATAAAACTTTTCATTAGTTTCGTAAAAGTACTTTTCATTCTTGCATATACATCATTTATATTTTTAAGGTGTTGCATACATTGGATAAGAGATTTTTGTATCTTTGCATATACATTGTTCATATTGCTAAAACATTGCATGAAATGGTTACATGTGCTTCAAACTATATTAGTACCTTGCATATGTAGAGATGTTAAGAAATACTTCCTATCCCCTCCCTATGATAGTGTTTTAGTGAAAGAGACAACAACTTGGGCCATTCCTAACAATCATATTTTTTCTTCTCATAATATCTCTCCTCTTGGTGATGATATTTTAGTAGAAGAATCAATTAATGGGAGTTTTGAGAATCATAGTTGTTTCTCCCCTTTTACCTCTCTTAGTGGACAACACATTCACAACCAACATAACAAAACCTTAGATGATCATGACAACAACATTTTTTATTCTTCTAGTATCTCTACTAGTTGTGAAGTAGATACTTTGATGTTAGACAACACAATCAATGAAGGTCATTAATATCTTAGTTTTCCCCCTTCACCTAGGGAAACCTCTCTTAAAAAACAATCTTCAACCATTGATCATTCCCCCAATTGTGATGAAGTCCTTTTAGAAGAACCGACCTATGAATGTCACAAACATTTGGCTTCTTGTTCTCCTAAAAATTCTCCTCCTAGGGATAATCTCATGGTGCACAAATATGAGGTCATTGACACATATCCTTCAACCACTAAACCTTCCCTAGATGAGGATACTCAAGTGGCATTAGATTCCCCTTCACCAACATATCATTCCAATCACGACAAAATTTTTGATGTTATGATGACACAAGTGTGATTTCCTTTGATTAATGAGATTCCTAAGTCACCTTCCATTAGTGAAAATAAATAAAAAATTCCAAGTTGTCTTGAAATCCATCATGCATTCTACTCATAACAATTTTTTTCAACCGCTGAGTTGTAACTTAATGGATCAAACATCGAGAGGACCACAAAACACTCCTACACCATTATCTTTTCCTCAAAAAGTGCCTAGTCTTGAAGATCTTAAAAAGACTCCTACTAATATATCTATATGGGAGCTCATTCAACTTTCACCAATAGTCAAAATTCTCTTCCATGAAATATTGGAAATATAGAAGGAAGAGATCCAATCATACATAAAACCAAATCATGTAACATTCTCCTCTCATTCAATGCAAGCCACCCAGTTAGAAATCACATTCCCTAAACATGAATTACCCCCACTTGAGATTCAATAGAAAAAATGATCCCTTGATGATAAAGTTGATAATTAATGAAACTCTAATTAGGCACACTCTCATTGATAATGGATCAAAAATCAATTTTTGTAGCATGGAACTCCTACAAAAACTTGGCATGGACAAAAACTTTATTCAACTTAATTATATTTATATTCATGGCTTCGACAATGTTCATAGGAAACCACTTGGGATGATCACATTACCTATTGAGGTTTAGCCTATGGTGTTTCCTACCTCTATTCATATCATGCAAGAACCCATTCCATTCAATCTTATCCTAGGGAGACCATGGATTCATGTTATGAAAGGAATCCCATCTACCCTTCACTTTATCATGAAATTTGAATACAAAAAAAAGATATATATGATTGATGTTGATGAGCGAAGCTATGTGTCAATTGATCACAACAATTCCAATTCCCCTAATCCTTTCTTTCATAGATCAAAACTTGAACCTATACAAGTTGGTCCTAACTCTTCACCTACAACACAACTCTTTCATGATAATTGGGGATTGTTAGATTCTACACCTCCTTTGTATAACATTTCCAAAATCTCACCCTCATGGTCCAAAGAGCCATATACAAATGATTCCTTTTTTGACACATGTTCTAGTAGTAATTGGAGTTTCACACCTACCTTTAAGGGAGGGTGTGCAATATCCCACTCTAAACCCTCACAACCTTGTATTCCTTTTGCTCAACTTAGTTCTACCAACTTACTTCATGGTGTTGATGGAGGCAATATAACTCCCATCCCTCATGGAGAAATGACACATAACATTAAAAAGGATTTGTGTTCTTGTAAAGAAACCAATCCTTATCATAAACACACACCCCCTTCATCTAACTTGGAAGACTGTTATGGTATCAGTTACAATCTTCCTCCTATACATGGATGCAATGAACACATGAACAAATCTGACATATTATACTTATCTCCACTTTCATAAAAGACTTTGCATAACAATAACATTCAAACTATCAAGGATTGTGGTGCTCTTCCTTGTGTGGCATCACCTAATTCTTCTACCTAGAACTTCCTTTCATCCATTCCAAGATCACCTTTGTCTTACACTAAGTGGGGGCAAGGGGATCAATAGCCTTTTCCTCGTATGTCACTTGTGGTTGCCTCATTTGGCTAGTTGTTAACCTTTCATTAATACATAAGAGAAAGCTTGGGATGTGGATGACATGCCTTAAGTTGGCTCGCATATAACATACTACCCTTTCCCTGATGCAGTTTATCAGAAACATATGAATTGGCATAGGGCTTTTTGAGTAAGCTCTCATGTCCTCTTCTTCTACTTTAAAGAAATTTCGCATAGTACAGGTGCTCACAACCACTTTAAAGTGGTGGGCATACATTACCATAATTCATTTTCATCCTTGGTTCCTAGTGTACCCTTCTCCTTTCTATGATGCATTCATCACTTTGTGGATGACATTGGGTGTGATGTCCTTCATTAGCATGATATGTCCTAGCCTATTACATTCCTCTTGGTGGCCTAACACTCATTTGACTGCAAACTTTGACAATTTTTTTTGATGAAATATGTATAATTTGATGTATTGTTGGGTGTTTATGAAATTTTATGTGTAATTTTCAATTATTTAAAATTTTATCCTTGACATTCGTCAAACTTTTGATGAAATTGGGTTTCATCAAAATTTTGACAAACATGGAAAATAAAAAAAAAATCAAATTGTGGCTAACATAAATAAAAGTGAGTTTGACAGTGTTTTACTATACTTGCGAATTTTCTCTACTTGCGATAGTTTGTGGAGAACTAAGGATGATTTTCTTGCAAAAAAAAAATAAAAAAATTCAAGAAGATATCGCCAGGTTGAGGGTAGTCATTGTCTTTTTCTAGAATTCAGTTGTGAAGCTAGATTTGTACTTCCAAGTTTGAAAATCATATTTTAAAGCAACATCTTGTTAGAACTGTAAAAAATCTGATGATTTTACATATTATTTCACTCATGAACTTCCTGATTTGGCCCCGTCGTGTGCATATTCCACTCATTCTACCCATTATGTCCCTTATTTTTCACCTATGTATGCATTTTCTTCATCCTAGTTCATATTGGCATAGGTCTTCATTGGTCTCCCCGACCCACTATGTTTCTATTACTGAAATCTTTTGTTTTAGGTGTATCGACAAAGGCTATGAGTTTCGGCGAGGCGTCATAGCGAAGGGTTGGGTTTTGCCGACATGGTATAAGGTGGTTTTTGGCATATCTTGCATACTGTTTCAGTGATAGGAAGTCTTCGTATCGGCAAAGGTTTTTGTTTCATTGCAATGTCATGGTGAATCCGTTTTGTCATGCCGACTGGCGAGTTTGGATGCATATTAGGAGATTGTCGGTGAGACCTTGGTTTTGTTTTGGTGATTGGGATAATACACATATCAACAAAGCGAGGAGTTCTCTACAAGACGTCTCATCGAAGGTTCGAGGTTATGGTGACATCATGATCTTTGTCAACATCATGGTGGCTTTGCCTTAGCGAATTGATATGCCAGGGGCATTTCGATGAAGAGTTGTCACTCTATATAACATCTCCCAGAGTGTAATGAGCTATAGCGACATGCATTGTGCGGGTGGCCTTTTTCAGTATAGGAGCATTTGTGTCCTGGTGAAGCTACATAAGGGCTAGTTGTTGGCGAAATAATTCCTATGTTACACCGACATGTGGGTGGCTTTTGGTGTAACCTGGTGATACCACTATAACGTCTTGCCGAGGGGTAAAGGCTATAGTGATACACATGATAGGTGTTCTTTGGCAAGAGAAGCAAAAGGTTATGGTGACATAACAAAAGGGTAAATGATATTCTTTCAGTATGACAAGTGGCTTTCGACGTAGTGTCTCAGCAATTGTGGTTGGCTATACTGAAATGTAAGAAGGGCATGGGGCTACTCCTAGGCTTCAATATAACAATTGGAGTATCACAGCGACTTGAAAGAAATGATGTCTTCGGTGAAGCTTGGTGAAATCTCTAGGATGTCACCCTGAGGTCAAGATGTCACAGTGATATATGAAGAGGAGGAGGAATGCTCAGGGAAAGGACTATGTGGTCGATATGATATCTCGCCAACCCGAGTATGTCGGAGCGACTGCGATGAACAGGGGCGCACAGGGAAAGCGATTGAATTGCCTTCGACATGGTGAGAGGGATGTCTCAGCGACTGTTTCGATGATGAATAATGGTGCTCGATTGTTGTGGCCGACATGTGGATTCAATTAAATAATAGAATTACAAATCACTGTGGCCGACATGAATTTGAATTAATGACTGTTACAAGCCAACATATTTGGAGCCTGATTTTCATGTTGGGCAGACATAATGTTTCGAAGTGTTTTATTTTCATATGCTAGGTATAAATATGCACCTAGATTGTAATTGTGGGGATCATCAGATTTTAGATTAGAAGCAGAAGGTAGTCAGATGGCTACAGTAGGATAATTTTCTCCTTCCAGAGACTATGTGCATGATTTCAAATGGTGGTTTCAATGAAGATCAGCTGGTGTGGCATTTTACTTCTGGTGTCAATTGTATGTTGAGTTTATTGAAGAGTATTATTAAGCTGTCTCTAAGTTGATTTTTCCTAGTTGTTTAAATTGAAGTAACAAGTTTATTTTTAGTTTATTAGTGCAAATTTGTTGTATCTGTGTGATTAATTGACTGGTTCTCTCAAGTAGGGATTAAATCCTTTATATTGATCACAGTAATTAGGGGGAATTCATCTGGATTCTTAAAATAGAGCTTAGTAATCATAATCTTGCATTGTTTATACAGGTTATAAACAAATCATATGCCTATAATTTGATTTTCTACCAAAATAACTTGCTCACCTATATTTTGTTTGACTTAACATACCCAACAAGGCACTGGTCTCTGCAAATTCATTATTTGAATTCATTCAATCTCTTTTATCAGTTAATTAGGTATATTAGGTTTTAGATCTGGAAATTGAACTATCAATTTTGATTTCATTTGTTCACTATTATCTGCCATTGTGGACAAAGAAATTCAAAGGGATAATCATAAGATAAGCCTACTTAATTCAAAAGGTAGACCCACCTAGGTTTAGCAACACCTAAAGAGTAGAAGGTTGAGTTCTCTTGACCTTGTTCTATTACCCTAAAATGTATCAAGAGATTGGAAGCCTCTTGAGGCATTCAGCCTACGTTTTTGAGAGCTAACAAATTGGTGACTCAACTGGGGAATAACTTGAGAAAATCTGGTGGTAGATAGCCTTGCCTTATAGAGTCATACAAATTTTTAAATCAGGTCTTCAAATAGAGATTCATTATTGTGTAGTTTGTAGCTCCCCATCCGAGTCACACAACTAACAAATTGGTGACTCTATTGGGGAACATATTAGGAGATTCGGTTGAAGACTATCATATAGAGTCATTAAAGGAGTTGTAATTTGAAAAGTTTCAGAAAAGGTGATACCGCTAGGAGAAGATCAGAAAGAATTATTTTCCTACTTTTGGAAAAGTAGGTGGCAACTCTAAAAAATTTAAAGAATGGAATTTGTTTGTATGGAGGGAATGAATACACAAATGTGGGAAGATATTGGGCCCCTCAAGTGCTTGATAATACAATTAGAAATTTTCACAATGAAGGTAGTGCATATCATGCACAACAGAATATGTACCCACTTTTCCCTCCCCATCTGTACAAAACAGTGATCGAGCAATTTGATCTGACAGGGCTTCAGTAGTACCCTTACCCTATGGATATGAATTGGAGATTCCATGTCCCTAATTTTACAGGGAGTGACACAATCACTACTAAGGATCATTTGAGGAGCTTCAATGATTTCATCAAGGGTTTGGATATGCCATATGAGGATTTACATATGAGGTTGTTCATGATGTCACTTATTGGAGATGCTAGGGATTGGTTCAACAACCTACCAGTTGCTTCTATTAAGTCTCTCCAAAGATTTCAGGATCAATTTCTCAAGGAATATGGAAATCTGTCTACACCAAATTGGGCTTCCCAAGGGTTATTGGAGATTCAAGAAAATCAGAATTTACAGCATGAGAAATAAAATGCTTATCCAGTCCCTCCTTGGCAAAGATTGGCAAGTTACCAAGAATGTTAGTGTGATCAATGTCAAGAGCAATGCCAGTGTGATCAGTGATAAATGCAATTGGCAAGTTATCAAGAATGTTAGTGTGATCAATGTCAAGGGTAGCATAAATTTGATTCACTTGGAGATATCAACTAGGATTCATAGCAAGGTATGTATCAGAACCAACAATCTAATACTGATGAATATGTCAGAAATCTTTTGGATGCATTTCTTGGCATAAGGAAGTATGAAGGAGAAGATTTGGTTTCTCTGTAAAATAGGATGATAAGTGTCTTCATGCAATTTCCTCATGACTATAAGCCTACAAGACCCTTTTTTGTTGAATAGTTCATAAAAGTTTGGAAGCCTGAATCAGCTTATTGGTCATGGTCATCAATAGAGCGTGCATGTGGTCACTTGAATAAGTTCATTGATGTCATGGAGGAGATAGGGTATGCGAACACTGTCAGTGTTGATTCCAATGATTGTACTTCTAATGAGTGTAGAGAAATTGATCAAACAATGCTTCCAATAGATGATGAGATATGTGCAAATCAGTATGATTCCTGCGATTGCTTGCATTGTGAAGATGAAGGTACAAGAGATCTCTCTTGTATAATAGATTGTGACAAGAAGGGTAGTGTGTGTTATGAGGGATCAAATGAGTGTTCAGATTTTGAAGATGCACCTGTGGATTTTGATATGCAACAAGAGGATTCTTCTACCTCTTATAAATATCAAGATGAAGAGGCAATGGGAAATATTGATATGAATATACAATGCCTCCAACTACAATTGAAAGCTACAAAGATACATTCGATGAAGAGGAGGGTTGTGAATTGGAGAATGGTTTCCAAAAAATTTCAGGCCCATTGCATGATGAAGTTTTAAAAGATGATCAGATAATGTTTTGCAAAGATTTTCCCTAGAATGAATTTCAGGTATTTTCAAACCCATTTGATGTTGAGTAAAAGGTATTTTTAGATAAACAAAGTGATGTGTCAAGTTACGGAACAAGTGACTGTGTTGGTTATTTTTCATTCTCTTTTGATCTTGGGCCTCTTTTTGATGATGAAAAAAGTGATGAATATGACTGTAATAATGAAAGTGTGGAAACTTGTTTGCTTAGCAGTGAGAAAATCTCAGATTTGTTGACTCTTGAATATCAGAGATATACACATGAAGGTGATCCTGAAGTTCTTTGTCTAGCTTGCATTTGTTTCGACAGTGAAATTTTTTTGTGCAATAATGCATATGTCTCTCAGTGCATTTCTCAAGTTGATGGTGAAGCCTTTGAAGTTGGCCAAATGCATGCATCTATTCAAGAAAAGGTATGTGATTCTAAAATTTCTAACTCATGTGCAGAAGACATTTGTTTGCATACCAAGGATGATAGAGGACCAGATTTTATTGGTCCACATATGCATGATATTGAAAATATGAGTCATGATCTAATGTCTATTCCAAATAATGATATTGGAAAGGTGCAAAAGGTTTCAGATAGCATTGATATAACATAATTTTTTTGATTCTCAAGAGAAATACTTTGATGGTAAATTTTCAATACAGCTGGGAGAATGTTTCAAAATTCATAATGGTGAGAGAAATAATATAAAAGGTTATATTTCATATGCATACATTTTGTGTATTGAAAATAACAGGGGTTTGTCAAAGATGTTGAAAATTTTGAACTACAGGATGGTATTGGGATTTTGGGCCAAACCGAGCATGATGATACTCTGAGAACTTGCAACAATAGTGACAAGAAAGGTTGCATGAGTATCTTTAAGAATAATTTGATGAACTCAACACAAAAATAGGTGTTTGATAGGAGAAAGCTTGGTTTGAGTTTTAGATTGTAACAGCTCAGAACAAATGAAGCAACACAGATGATTAAGGGTTGCCAGTGCATGGACAACTCTTGCTTGTCTTCTTTAAAATTCTTTTCCATGCACAGTAGTTTAGGGATTTGCATTCATCTCCATCTTGCATTCTCTGCATTCATTTCCATCACTGGTCCTTCCTTCTCTATCTGGTCTACTCACCCAAAGATTCTGGATCCTTGCAATGATCTAACTATCATTCATCCCTAGACGGAGCCACTGTTAGAACTATAAAAAATTTGATGATTTTACATATTATTTCACTCATGAACTTCCTGATTTGGCCCTGCCATGTGCATATTCCACTCATTCTACCCATTCTATCCCTTATTTTTCACCTATGTATGCATTTTCTTCAGCCTGGTTCATATCGGCATAGGTCTTCATTGGTCTCCCCGACCCACTATGTTTCTATTGCTGAAATCTTTTGTTTTAGGTGTATCGACAAAGGCTGTGAGTTTCGGCGAGGCGTCATAGCGAAGGGGTTGAGTTTTTTCGACATGGTATAAGGTGTTTTTTGGCATATCTTGCATATTGTTTCGGCAACAGGAAGTGTTCATATTGGCAAAGGTTTTTGTTTCGGTGTAATGTCATGGCAACTTCATTTTTCCAACCGGCAAGTTTGGATGCATATCAAGAGATTTTTGGTGAGACCTTGGTTTTGTTTCGACGATCGGGATAATACACATATCGGAAAAGCGAGGAGTTCTCTACAAGACGTCTCGTCGAAGGTTTGAGGTTATGGCAACATCAGGATCTTTGTCTGCATCACGGTGGCTTTTCCTTAGCAAATTGATGTGCCAGGGGTGTTTCAGTGAAGCATTGTCACTCTATATAACATCTCCCCGAGTGTAATGAGCTATAGTGACATGCATTGTGCGGGTGACCTTTGTCGGTATAGGAGCATTTGTGTCCTAGCGAAGCTACATAAGGGCCAGCTGTCGGTGAAAGAATTCCTATGTTACACCGACATGTGGATGGCTTTTGGTGTAACCTAGTGATACCGCTATAACGTCTTGCTGAGGGGTAAAGGCTATAGCAATACACATGATAGGTTCTCTTTGGAAAGAGAAGCAAAAGGTTACGGTGACATAACAAAAGGGTAAAAGATATGCTTTTGGTATGACAAGTGGCTTTCAATGTAGTGTCTCAGTGATTGTGGTTGGCTATATCGAAATGTAAGAAGGGCATGGGGCTACTCCTAGGCTTCGATATAACAATTGGAGTATCACAGTGACTTGAAAGAAATGATGTCTTCAGTGAAGCTTGGTGAAATCTCTAGGATGTCACCTTGAGGTCAAGATGTCATAGTGATATATGAAGAGGAGGAGGAATGCTCGGGGAAAGGACTATATGGTCAATATGATATCTCACCTACCCGAGTATGTCACAGTGACTACGATGAATAGGGGCATGCAGGGAAAGCGATTGAATTGCCTTTGGCATGGTGAGGGGGATGTCTCAGTGACTGTTTCGATGATGAATAATGGTGCTCAATTGTTGTGGCCAACATGTGGATTCAATTAAATAATAGAATTACAAATCATTGTGGCCGACATGAATTTGAATTAATGACTATTATAAGCTGACATATTTGGAGCTCGATATTCATGCTGGGCCGACATGATGTTTTGAAGTGTTTTATTTTCATGTGTTGGGTATAAATGTGCACCTAGATTGTAATTGTGGGGATCATCATATTTAGATTAGAAGCAGAAGGTAGTCAGATGGCTACATTAGGATAATTTTCTCTTTCTAGAGACTATGTGCATGATTTCAAATGGTGGTTTCAATGAAGATCAGCTGGTGTGGCATTTTACTTATGGTATCAATTGTATGTTGAGTTTATTGAAGATTATTATTAAGTTGTCTCCAAGTTGATTTTTCCTAGTTGCTTAAATTGAAGTAACAAGTTTATTTTTAGTTTATTAGTGCACATTTGTTGTATCTGTGTGATTAATTGACTAGTTCTCTCAAGTAGGGATTAAATCCTTTCTGTTGATCACAGTAATCAGGGGGGATTCATCTAGATTCTTAAAGTAGAGCTTAGTAATCATAATCTTGCATTGTTTATACAAGTTATAAATAGATCATATGCCTACAATTTGATTTTCTGCCAGAATAACTTACTCACCTCTGTTTCGTTTGACTTCGCATACCCAACAAGGCACTGGTCTCTACAAATTCATTATTTGAATTCATTCAATCTCTTTTATTAGTTAAGTAGGTATATTAGGTTTTAGATCTAGAAATTGTTATCAAGTTTGATTTCATTTGTTCACTATTATCTACCATTGTGGACAAAGCAATTCAGAGGGATAATCATAAGATAAGCCTACTCAATTCAAAAGGTACACTCACCTAGGTTTAGCAGCACCTAAAGAGTAGAATGTTGAGTTCTCTTGACCTTGTTCTATTACCCTAAAACATATCAATAGATTGGCAGCCTCTTGAGGCATTCAACCTGCATTTTTGAGAGCTAACACATCTCATCAAATTTCATTTTAGACTTGTACATTTTGAGAATTTCATTTCCATATTTTGTTGTGCAAGTTCAATATTCTGAGTTTAGGAGTCTAACGGTTAGAAATCATAGTAAAATAAAAATTTAATAAGTTCTAGAATTAGCATTTTAAAGTTTTTTTTGGGTTCATTAACTTTAGACTATCTTCTCTTTTGTAGGGGTGGTTGCATGCTGATTTTTTTGGGTGCAAAATATCAAAATTATTAGATTTTGTTACCTGTCTATGATTAAAAATTATTAGAGTTTGAGTTTGATATTTTTTTAAGATCTAAATATTCAAGCTTGGTAAAGAAAAATCATGTGAGGTAATATTAGTGCAGAACAAAATGAACAGACAATTTCTAGGATGTGGGCTAGATTGAAAAGAAAGGGTGATGGGAAATGTTATTGTCCTTGCAATAATTTCAAGGGCTTAAAGACGAGAAGACTTTTAATCACAACAACTAAGAAAAATTGTAGGCAACATAGTCATGTTGAAGGGGGGCATGATTATCATCCATTGGTAAGTTGTTCATTATATGTCTTTATATTGATTGAATTTGTATATGTTTATATCATTTTAACATTTCTATATATATAAAAAATAACTTGATCATGATCATGGTTTATTTATGTTGATCATTATTATAAAGGTGAGGTGCCCTAGGGCACAAGACATGGATTATTACACCCTACAGAATGTGGTTTTGCAAGTGGAGGAACTTGGAGCTATGAATATTGAAGATGAAGTTAATGATCCTATTGAAGAAGATGATCATGCGCTAGAAAACACAGTTGAAGATGATGGTAGAAATACATTCATCCATGAAACATTTAGTGGTGTAGCTAATCATGATGATCGAGATGAATTTGATGATGTTCATGATTTACCTATACTTGATAAGGCACACGAGCCCCTTTATGAAGGCTCTGAAACAACTCTTCTCTCTGTTGTATTTTTGTTGGTGAACTTGAAGGTTATGAATGGTTTATCCAACATAGAAATGTCATGGATGTTAAGGTATGTCATTTATGTCATCTTTTTTCATCTATTTTAATTATTGTTAGTTCATCACTAGTAAATAAAGGATGAAATATGTACCATTAATATTCTTTATATTAATAAATTATTTTTTTGTTGAAGATTGATAAGTGAATTTTTGTTACCACCATCTAATATTTTACCTTGCTCATACCAATATTTATCTACCATTATGAAAGATATTGAAATGGAGTATCAAGCAATAGATGCATGTCCCAATGATCATATTATATATCATAAACAACATGAATTTGCAATAGAATTCTTGAAATGTCATATCAGTAGATATTGAATAGATCAAATAACAAAAAAGGTGCCTCACAAGGTTCTTTGTTATATTCCCATTATTACACATATACAATGATTATTTAGGTGTGAAATCTTAGCGTAATTTATGGATTACCATGCATGGAATAGAAGTGGAGATGACATTCTTTGAATGCTTATGGATGGTTCTACATTTAGGGACATGGAGGAAAAATGGCCACACTTTAAAGAAGAACCTCGTAATCTCAGGCTTTCATTGGAAGTGGATGGTTTCAATCCATTTGGAGAGATGAGATCTATTTACTCGGTGAGGCCTATTTTTGTTATCAACAATAACATTACTCCATGGATGTTAATAAAGAGGGAACACCTAATGTTGGCAATGATTGTTCTAGGTATTTGTTTACATCAATTTTATTTAATGTAGTAGCATCTCATTTGTCTTATTTTTTGCATAATGACATTATTTTTTCATTTAAGGGTCATGTACATTAATTTTTATATGTATTGCAGTAAAATGGTTATAATAATTATGTTATGTTTATTTTCATTCACCTAGGTAAGTACCAAGTTAAAGATATGAATGTATATATCGAGCCTCTTATCGACGAGTTACTAAAGTTATGGAATGGCATCACTATGTATGATGTCTCTAGACCAATAGGATAAAGACAATTTCAATTCCATGCAATGCTTGTATGGAAAATTCATGATGCCCTAGGCTAACACATTTTTGTGGTATGTTATAATGTTCAACTGCACTTTAACAATATTTAATTTTATGAAGTAGATATCATGCATTTTTTTAAATAATCTATTCATTATATATAATTATAAAAATTGGCATATTTAATCCAATTATATATGATCTTGTAGGTCTTCAAACAAAGGGAAAATTTGCATGTCCAAAGATGAAATCTCATCATTCAACAAGTTTAGGAAAGCAGGTGTTTGATAAGTATAGGCACTTCCTCCACATAAATCATAAGTATCGAACAACTAAAAAACATCTTTTCAATGGGAAATAAAAGACTACATCAAAACCACAAAGAATGACACCTCACCTATGGAAGTTGGAATATAATAGAATTAATCATCAAAGTTATACATTGGATCAAATTGTTTATCTATCATATATGATATGTTTAGAATTTATATTTTTATATTGTGTTTTTTTTCTCATGTTGTAATTGACAATGATTGTCATTTTTAATTTTTTTAACTTATATGCTTCATGAAGGTTGTCAAGGAATTAATGGTCAACTTCCATAGGGAATGAAAATTTATCCCAGACAATTTAGTAGGTTTCCCTACTATGAGCAGCTACAAATTGTCAATTTGTTTGATACAATTCATATCGGAAAGAATATAACAGAAATGTTATGGAAAATATTGGATGGAAGGCATGATAGAGAAAAAATTGTCAAAATTTTTAGTGACATTCAGGAAGCCAATCATGCAATGAAAAATGTCATTCAATTAAATAGTGATGGAGACCAAATTAATATAAGTGCCCTTCCTTGGTTATTAATAGAGTAGCAAAGCAATGTTGTAAAAGAAGTCATACAAAAAAATTGATTTCCCATAGGATTTACTACAAACATAAACAATATCATAACAAAGAAAGGTGAATTTAGGTCAGGGATGAAAATGCATGATTGGAATACCTTCAGTAAGGTAATTATTCTAGTATATTATATACATATTTGTATAGTGCATGTACTTTTTAGTGTATTATGTTTACTACTTCAGAAAAATAATGAAAAGATCATTTTATAATTGTTGCAATATGTTCTACCTCTATCTCTCCCAGACAATTTCGACAACAAAGTGAAGAAATTTATATATGATCTTAGAAAATACATGAGGTAAGTAGTGATATTTGTTCAATTCATTTTATAGATCTTATAATTTCCATTTTTTTTACTTGTTATGTAATATATTGTATATTTTTGTTAAATCTCGTTAATATATTTGCATCTTGAATCACTTGTAGATGGTTGTCATCTAAATAAATTCATAAAGAAGATATCAATTATTGGAAGAGAAAAATTCCTCATCTAACGTGTGAAATGAAAAAGTATCTACCTTCAACATTTTTCAAATCACAACAACACTACCTCATACACCAAGTTGAGGAGATTGAATTGTGTGGACCTATACACACAAGGTCAATGTGGATGGTTGAGAGACACTTGAAATTTTTGAAGGCTCTAGTTAGACAAAGAGCACATCCTGAGGGTTCTATGGTGGATGGATATATGGCATACCAAACCATGGTGTACATTAGTGAATATCTTCCTAAGTTTGCAGCAAAGATCCATGTAGATTGCATTTGGGAACCCAACTCCATTAACAAATTCAAAGGGGAGTACCTGATGGGGAAAGGTAGATTAAGGAAAGTGAGAGGTAATTATAAGATGGTCATGGAGATTAATTAGAATAAATTTTACATATGGTTTTTATGTATATTGAACTTATTTAATTATTAATCTTTAATATACATCAATTATAAATTAAGGTCATATACCATGGTAATTAACTAATTTTGCGTCATTTGTGAATTTCAAATTTTTTTGATCCATTCGATCAAGAGTGGGATGCACTACATTTGTACATCACAAACAATCTTGATTGGATGATGGTATGGATTGAACGATGTCAACAATCTGGTCACGCATTAACATGGGAAGGTGTGGCTTCATTGGTTAAAGAAGCTCATCATAATGGAGATTCCAATGTTACACAAAGGGAAATTGATTTAGCATATGGTTTAAGAGATAAATAGATACGTATAAATATATTGATCACCCATATTATTTAATTATTTTCAATTATATTGATGTATACATTTGTTGATATTTTTTCTTTGCATACATTCAGCCAAGAATAAATATATTTATCAACTGATGATATTGCAATATTTTTTACATGTTTGACATATTACAGGTGAAACACCACAAGGCTATGTGGTGCAATGGTCATAAATTTTGAATCAAAAATTTGGATGACACAAAGAAAACTTGTGATTCTGGTACAACTACAGTCTTTCAGGTGACTAATGTTTCATCTATAAATGACATACATCCAGAAGTCTCAAAAAATCAATACTATGGGATTTTGGATGATATACTTGTGTGTGAATTTAAGTCCTTAAAATTAGTTATGTTCAGTGTCCTATGGTATAGGCTACGATTGAATGAAAATGATCCTTAGAGAACTTTTATTGAACATGATAATGGATTTACCATAGTTAATACATGGTTGATTGAGTGAGCTGGAAATGAGCCCTATATTCTTCCAAGCCAATGTGAGCAGGTATTTTACTCAGAGGTTCAAGGTAAACTGGGTTGGTAATTTTTTGTTAGGCATGATCCAAGAGGAAGGCTGGTAAAGTATAATGTGGTGGAAGAAGAAGATATCGAAGAACTAGAAGATGATGTAGATGATGATCAGGATCAATAGTTAGTTGATGATGTGCCTGATGAAGAGGTCAAAAAGGAGGAACTAGCTCATTATGATGTAGGAGTTAATGTAAATGAAGATGATATCCATGTGGATGATGACATTATCAAAACTGATATCAATGACAATGATGATGATATGACCAATCCTTACAATGTCGAATATGGATTAGATGGTATAGAAAAAGAGTTGGATGAAGAAGAACATCTATGACATTAAAATCTATGAGTTATGCGATTATATCATCTATTTGATATTAATTTCTTGATAGAACTATATTTGACTTATGTGGTTACATAATTAATTGATGATGTTTTTAATTTCTATTCCATTACATAATTAATTTAATGATGTACTTTTTAATGTTTGAAAAGTTAAAATATTAAAACATTTCAATAGTCATGTTAACAACCTTGAAATTAGTGTTTTTTATTTTTTATGTGATCATAATAGATTAAAAGGTCAGTTGCAGAGGTGGTTGTTTAGTGGTTGAGGTGTAAAGGCCTTTAAAAGGCATAAAGTGATCATTCTAATGGTTGTTGATGGCTGAGGATTTAAAATACAAGTTCTTGACATTCAAAAATCTGTGTTTTTCTTCAAAATTTTTGTATTTTTCCTATTTTGCAACACTATATGGTCACATACAACCATATTTTGATGTGAAATTAATTCCATTTCATGAAGATATGTGTTAGCTTTGATTTGAATCTAATTTGGGGCTTCAGGTGTTGATTTGGGTTAGAAAGCTTCATTTCTTTGCATATAACCCAGTTACCCTATTTTTTGAGGGTTTTGTAGTCCAAACATGATATAAAGGGGCTCTTACACTTTTTGTGATTATTTTAGCTTGTGTAAGAGACCCCATGGATATTTTTGTAATTGTAGGATGCATGAATAGGGCGTAGGATGAGAAATGAAGAAGGTATAGCTGCTGTCCTCAAGAGTTTTGTGAAGAAAAGCATGTGAAATGAGAGGTTCAAGCCTAGGTTTCAACAAAATATGCATGGGAAATCTGATTTTATGAAGTTTTATCCATGTAAAGACCTAATGGATTGTGTCTGAACATTGAATATAAATGATATACATACACACACACATATATATGTATGTATGTATGTATGTATGTATGTATGTATGTATGTATGTATGTATGTGTACTTTAAAATGTAAATGTAAATGCATTTATTGGATGCTCTCCTAGAACAATAAATATAACATATCATTAAAGAAATCTATATCTATGTATATAAATGTGTATTTCTAAATGCAAGTGTAAATGCAAAGAGCATATGGTTTTGTAGTGTTATAGATACAACATATCCATAAATTAATGTAATTGAAATTCTAAAGTCTTCAACACATATAATATGAAATCAATCAAACTATTAAACTAAATGAGAAATAAATGAAAAAAATTAATGCATATGTATTTGGGTCAAATCCTTTTCATGGTGGACCCTGTGAGCACTCAAAAGCATTGGTTGAAAAACCACAAGAGATTTCCAATCTCTTGGTATGCTTTAGCGTAACGTACAAGGCTCAATGACTCAAGCCTTCTTCTCTTTTGCTACTACTAAATCTAGGTGGGTCTACCTATACTGACTGAGCAAACTTAATTGATGTTATTTAACTATAGTAATCTATCCACAATGGAAAATTTATAGTGAACAGATGTGATCCTAATCTAACATGAACTAAATGATAAATATGTTCAATTAACATATGTATAAAATGAATTAGATTCATGGATGGACAAGGGGAGACCAGTGCCTTATTGGGTATATGGAGTCTAATGAATATCTACAAATGTGGATTTCAATAATGGAAATAATTCAAACTTTCAGGCACAAAAATTGTTTACAACTTGTGTAAATGTGCAAGTGAATAATGGACAAACTCTTCTTGAGATAGAATGGAAAATCTAGTTGTGTGATTCTTCTTATTAATCCAACTAACACTTCCCAATTGCTATGATTGTTTAAAAGATTTTAATCCCTACTTGAGAGAGCCGAATAACCAGATCACACACATATAAAAAATGTACAATGATAAACAAAGTATAAACTTGTTATATCAATTTAAATAATAAAGAAGCATCCGAATGGAGATAATCAAATAACTGCATAAATTTAACAAACAACTGATATCAAAATCTTAATCTGTGACTTAGATATCTTCATTTACTCCATCAAAATACATGCATCTGAGTCTCTGTACATGAAAGTATTTTTCTAGAAAGCTATCTATTGAATTTCTCCTAATGCCTATATTTGTTGCATTACTATGGAACAGATATAAATACATCAAAACTTGGAAGGGGCATGTTCCTTCACAAATTTTTTATTTTACTTAACTAATTAAAATAAGAGATTAGGCTCTATTTAGCCATAGATGAAAATTTGATAAATGATGTACATAATCCTATTGTTTATGAGTGTCAACATCTCCTAATGTGTTCCTGGCCGATATTTTCACCTCTATCATCCTTTCATTCTTCTCATTGCTCTCGTCCAATGTTGAAGCCTTCCCTATAGTATTTTCCAAAATTCTTAGTAGCATCAATTCACATTCTTTGATCCACTTGGCTTTCTCTTTCAAATTTTCTCCATTTTCAAATAGTGTAGGAAGTCCTATATTTGTAATAGCAACCAGCCCCTTTACATCTTATCGCAATTCCTCATAATAGTCCATGTGTTTCTTTATGAATTGGTTACCCATACCAATGGCTACACTGTCAGGAACGCCTCTTTCATTTAATTCTTGGAACTTTTCTTGAATCCTTCCATCAATTCTCTTGTGTTCCTGCCCTGTAACATGGTTCTTTGAATATGCTCCCCATAGCTTATTCAACCAAATCATTAAATTGGCCTAATTTTTTTTCTGATTATTGCAATGATTGTATCATATTTACCTTGTGAATATGTAGTTGACTACTCCCAACGATATTTTACCTGTGAGATTTCACCATGTGCTATTAATTTAGGAGGTCCCATTGTGACTCCTAACATTTCCTTCAAATGATTATTTTCACTCATGATACTTTCATTACTCATTTTTTACATTTCCTTTTCTTTGATCAACATTTGTATTTGGGCTTTATTCAGTTTTGCCACATTAATCCCAATGTCTACAGTTGCCACATGATCTACCTCTCCAACCTTCAGAGTCATGACATGTCCAAATATTTTATTAGTATCAATCACCATTGACTTTCTATAAGGTGGATACAAGGCCCATATCATGAGTGATCCTTCATCTAGGTTATATTTGGATCCAACATATATTTCTGTCACCCCCTTTGCACTAAATTTGTCTGTGGCACTATTATCCTTTAAGAAGCTATCAAAGACTAATGTAGAATTCAAATCCAGCCCTGGAAAGATCATAAATCCTATCAAAGACCAATACAAAATTCAAATTCAACCCTTGAAAGATCATAACTCTAGCATCCTCTAACATTTTCCTTCCTTTCTTAGGGGTCATATTAGTCATTTCTCTATCCATAGTTAATTTCAAATTATTTAGTAGCTACTCCTCATTGCATGGTGTAATATTATCAACTATCCCCCTTATCTCCTTACCCTTTTTCTTATATAAGAAATATTTGAATTCTAAAGAATTCACAAATTCATTGTCTTCTACAAATAGCCTATATCCCATTTTGCTACTGTTTGTATCTTGGCTCTCTTCAACACTTGGTTCTCTAGGAGGGTAGTTGTAATCTTGATTTTTTAATTTGGAAATCCTACTAGGTAGGTCTCATATCATATCTTCTCTAGATTCATCATCTCTAGAAAAAGGGAACCTTATATCTATAGACACACAAAATTAGCATTATGCATATGCATCCACTCATTCATAAATCAAATTCACATTGATCCATTCAGTAGGAAAATCAGGTTCATCATCCATTTAAATTAAATAAATTAACTTTATTTGATTTAAGCCTATCATTCCCTCTTTGATTAAATAAATCAATCATTCATTTAATTAAAACTCAAATCATCATTCATCTCACTTTGATTTGATTTAAATCCCTAAATCATGTCAAATTGGTCAAATCATGCTAATCATCATTAGTTTAATCTAACCATGATTAAATGCTAATCTCACCCACTTGCATTCTCCATATTAGGCCACTTGCACAAATAAATCAATTTATTTATTTATTAAAACCAATATTTTCACTCAACATGGCCCTCAAATTTGAAAATTATGACAAGTTGATTTGTCCCTCCAACATTGCATTTATTGCTCTTTTTCTTGTCCCCCTCTCTAAATTTATTGCCAAATTTGAATTCAAATTCTCCCTCTCATGGGCACATTTCCCTAATCTTGCACATGCATCAACCACTCACCACTTGACAAGTGTCTTCCTCTCATTTGTCTAGTCTTAGTCCCACATTGGTCCCTCTTCAACACTTAGCATTTGAAAATCCTTAAATAGAAGCTTCAACTTTGAGCAAATCCTCCACAATTTCGTCTACAAAGCTTGTGGAAAGTCATTCTTCATTGGAGAACTGATTTTGTACACTCCATATCTTAGCATTCCATATCATATTCAAGTCATTTTTTATCATGAAGCTTAAGCAAGGATTGGGAAAGGGCTTCTTTCCATAGAAGCACCAATCCACTATGAGATAGGGTTTGGTCATGATTTTATGTGCTTGCACCTAATTGTCTTTGTTCTATTTGGCTTGCATATTTTAGTATGATCAATTATTTCATAGGGATGCTCTATCTTATTTGGTTGATTCAATTAACAACTCATATGTTTTTGTTTATACTAACCAAAATGCAGATTTAACATCCACATATTGGCGCTAGAAGGAGGGCCATGAGTTGACATATAGAAGTCTTTGTCATGCTTATAAATATGATCTTGTTGTCCAAACATCTTTTGCAGGAGGATAGTGCTATGACCATTATTTTTCTAATTTGGATATTTATGTGTTTGGCTGTAAAAAGGTTTTTATCAACTGTGTTTTTTTTTTTCATTTGAGATTTTATGGGCAACATTTTTTATGTTTAAAAGTCTTTTTAGGTAGAAAAGTGATCAAAAGTTAAGCATCATTCGATTCTTTTTCTGGCTATGTGGCTTCTGAAGCATTTGTTTTAAACAAGAGGAAATCTTTAATGCAAAATATTGTCCCTGACTATGTTGATGAGATGTTCGTACCTTGTTCCAAAGTTCCCATTCTTGCATAGGCAACAAGGATATTGGCAAAGGTTTGAGAAATTTGCTTCACTCTTGCCACTCACATTTGTTTTTCGCACCCCTTCTCTAGGCTTTCATTTTATTCGGTGGCTGGAAGATGTTGGTCAAAGGTTAGATGTACACCTACCAAACGGTATTTGCCTGAAAGTTTCTATCTTCCTTTGAAAGAAAAAGAAGAGAGAACTGTGGAATTTAGGCACGAATTTCTTTTTCTTTCACCTGCCAGTTGCATCAATAAGTTTCTTATGTTGGCACAATGGGCGCTAGTATTTTTCACCTACCAGTTGCTTTTAACTGCTGGCATTTAATCGCTAGTTTTTTTTTTTTGTTTTTATCTTAGACACGCCAACTGCATCAATGGGAAAGTCTTTAAAAGCTTTAAAGTCCATGAGGCATCCACTGTCTGTTGGCTGATTCATTTCACATATTAAGATAGACATCCTTGCTACTTTCAAAGTCATAGCAGGATCCTCGCTCGGTTGTACTTGAAAATCCTAGTAAAGCTGAAACGCCTTGAAAACAGTGATATTCTATATACTTAGAAGTGTATTGGGTCCATTCAGCTATTTGAATTTTTTTGAAGAAACAGTCCGACTCAAACCGAATCACAATATGTGGTTATAGTATAGATACTACGTAGATTATCAAGCACAACTTTAAGCCCACCAACGCATAGCTTAAATTTAATACATAGACTAATCTCAAACATGATACCTAGATTTGCTGAGCATGGTCCGGCATGATAAGACAATCCTACAAAAACAAAGTCAAAATGCCTACCCTAGAATCCACCAATTCCAAAAACTAAGTGGCCTCGCTAGCCGTACGCTATCTAGGTCTTAAGGTAGGGTGAAATTAATATTGTGGAGTGTAAGATGGTATTAAAAACTCCTGCTCACTAGTGCCACCTATTTGAAGTCATCGATTCCACAAAGTTTATTGTAGGGCATTTTTTGTTTTGATTATTATTCTTATCTATCAACCTAATCTCTAGATTTGGTACATTCACTTTTAGATGGCATGGTAGACATTGTAGGTCCGTATCATTTTCCATCATCTTAAAGGGGAATTGGGTTGATTTTCATTGCAAAATAAAAGTGAGGTGACACTTTAAATGGTATGTTGTGAAAGTATGTTGTTGTAAGACTGCTATATTTGGCTGCATTAAGTAATGTTTCTAAATTAATTCCAAGCATTCGTTGTGCCAATCTGTTTTAGCTTTTCATGCTATTTTCTATATAGATAAGCTTGACTAATGCTATTTTGTGAAGTCCAAATTGCAATTGACTGAACTTTTTGAAGCTTACACTCATGAATTTAGTTGTGCTATCATTAAGGTCAATTGAAATCAATGAAAAACAACACCACGGTTGCCTTCTTTTGAATACATTGTAACTTTCTTTAAATGGCCCAACAACCTCCTTTTGGTACCACTAAATGATGGATGAAGTCTATTCTTGGTGCATCACTTGAAATGGACAAATTACAAAAAAAAAAATTGGGAATGCTTTTGTTCAAAATTCTATTGTGCAAGAAGAGAAATAATTTTCTTTTTCTTTTCTTTATAGTGTCCCATGTCTAGCAAAGAAAAGATACCTTATTTAGAGAGTGAATTGTGGTTCGAGTTCTAAGGAACTAAATCTTTTACTTGAGTTGAATTCAAATTCTATTTGAGGAATGGTAAAATTTATCATTATTTGAGGGATGATGTTTTGATTTTTAATGAAAAGTATTTCAAACAATTCTTTGAGAAAATTCTTATTTCTAAGAGTTTGCTTTATAATGTGTATAGGTGAAATCAACATTGGAATCAAGCGTTGGAGTTGACCAAGATCAGAGTTAAGGATTTGAGAAATCAAAAACTTGAAACCCAAAAGTGTTTTTAAATGCTTCGAACCTCCGTCGCATGCCTTAATTTTCTGTTTTAGGCTAACTCATTTGTGGTTTTTGACATTAAAACGAACATTGCTTAGGCTTTCAAATTTCATTGCAAAGAGGTTAAAATGAACTTTAGGCAACATTGACTAGATTTCGTTTGAGATTAACAAATTGAACAATCAAATTTTCATCTTTCCTTTGGTGCTTAAAATGAATTAACCATTGCTTTGAAGGATAAAATGAATGTTTGTTTTTATTATTTTGTAATTATTTACACAAAGTAATATCATCAAAAGACGTATGCGCTTCTCTCGCACCTCATAGTGATCTTGAGAATCAAAAGGCTTTTGGTGACATTAATTTGCATAAATAATTTCCCATACACACTTCAATTTGGGTTTAAAATTGAACATCTTGTGTGAGTGTGAGTAGAACATCATCACATATATTCTCTCTCTTTGAGTTGTCAAAGATTGATCGAGTTACAGATTGTGTCTTAGCTCACTTTTGTTTATCCTAGAGGGCCTACCTTGGGGAAAAAGTACTCACCCAAGGGAATGACTCAACCGGTAACACTCTAAAGCCAAGAGTATTTCTAGCCAGGATATAAATATGGATATTGGATGAAATGCCAATATCACGTAGTTGACTCCAATAAGATGGATCTGAAAGGGGACTCTTACCACATTGGGTCAAATTTTACAAATGAAAAGTCTGAAATAAAACCATTTTTTTAGTGGCCTATTAATCCATTGAGCGAGTTTATCAAAGTGGTGCATTGGAACTTAGATTCCAAGAAGTTACTTGCCATGTCTGATCTTGGTTGAAATATAGAGGTTAAGACTTCATTCTTAACATACCTTTATATTTTTTCCTTGGTTGCATGTAAAATCATCTCTTCTACGAAGGGCATGAGGCAAGCCCACCAAGAAAAATGTACCAATTGAGCTAGGACATCATATTGCTTGTGGTTTGAAAACAAAGTGTGTAATAAAAAACATTGGAAAACCAACATTTAACGAATCATCAAAATTTCAAACCCCTTAGTTAGAGCAAATACCTTTGAAAAAATCCAAGAACTATTGCTTACCTTGGGGATTATGTCCTTAGAGGTTTCTAAGTAATTTGGTTTACATCTTAATTTGCTCTTACAAAGGTCAACATTAGGCAACCCTTGTCCTAATTTCTTTGAACTTCCACATAGCACTTTGTGGGACGAAAATAAGTTGTGACATTGGACATTCAGTTTGAAACCTAATCAAGAAGTGTGTTTGTGGTAAAAAGAACTCATTAAGCAAAGATAACAAATTGGACCCCACACATGTGCTTGATATCTTTTGGTCATATGATTTTCATACAAACATTGGTCTTTTGATTTTGAATTGCACTTAGAGAAAAGTGTGTTCTTCAATACCTTGGCCTAGTAAACAAAATCTCTCTAAGTCTCTTAGGATCAAATCAAACACTTCATCCATCAAAACATTTATCATTTCCATCCCACCAAAACAACTTTAGAGCTTTTGGAAACATCATTCTAAACTTGGGTAAATCATCAAACCAAAAAGTCACCTTGTTTAGTTAGGAGTATGGGAATGCATCCTTTCTCATACCTCTAGTGAAATTAACCATCCTTTGAACAAAGTTCATCCTAAGATCACATCCAACATCTTAGGGTTTACAAGTTCATCATCCAAATCAACCAATTGAAATCAAAATCCCTAAGTCTAGCATTAATCAAAAGCCCCTAAACATTCAACACTCATATCATTTACACCTTTCATCCTCCATCTCGTCATTTTTTCCTAAGAACCTTAGAGGTCACTTTTGCAACAAGGTCAAAACAGAAGAGGAACATGGAATACAAACTTGATCCATACATAGTGAGTAATCCAAATCAAATGAACTTTCAAAGCCTTACAATGCCAATTGATTATCAACACTCACACTTATACAATCCATACATAGGATCATTACCTTCTACAAATATCAATGGCACAAAAAGTGTGAGTATTCCCAAATCAAAGATTGGAACACATTTCCTGATGGTAGATATAAATCCAAACGTTCAAGTCTATCAACCAAACAATCAAAGCATGAGCCTTCAAACAAACAACATCATCCCACCAAATCCCTACAAGCCAAATGAGAATGTACCAAGCACAAGTGTTCGAAACATGAATCCGGAAAACTTTGGAATGGATACATTTGCAAATCATATGAATATTCCAAATATGAACAATGTTCAATTACAACCTATCATGCCAAATCAAAGCATCATCCTTTGTTTAGGGCTTCCCCCTTTACCTAGCACCAATCACTCCATCCAAATAAATCCATGTAACACCAATCAAGCCATCACATCAAATATACCATTGACATCGCACCAAAAAATGGTATCTAATCAAACAACAACATTGCTCCCAAATCAAAACATGTTCTCCCAAAGACCTATCACCTCGGTCATTCCAACCATCACTATCCCTTCAATCATTCCAACCACCACTATCACGCCCATCACATCTCAACTCCTCACTACCATGATCGCTCTGAGTGTATCTCAAACACTTGTCACTACATCCAACATGATTCTAAATCCACTACCACCCCCACCACCACCAACTTCCACCACATCAGGACAATACAACGCAACATTACAAGCTGCTTTTCAACAGGGATTCCAACAATATCTATCCATGCAACAAGCAACAAAAAGTCAACAAGTGCAAGAATCCTCTCAAGTTCCACAAGTTGCTCAAGCTATAACCCAACAAACACAAGCACAAACACAAAAAATGACAACTATTGAGAACAAGGATCAAGATGAATCCATCATTAAGCACCTTGAAGCTATGTCTACTTCATCTAATGATCAAATCAAGGTAGGTCAAGAGTCATTTTTCAATCATGATCAAAATCCACCAACCAACAATGATCTAATTCAAGAAATGTCAACATCATTTGAACCTATGGTTGAGGACAACAAAAATCCCTCCACCACAATTCTTGAAAACAATGATCAAAATTTCTCCATTGATGAGCACCTTGAAGATGTTTCTACCCCATTTGATCACCAACCCACGATACATCAAGAGCCACTTTTTAGTGATCTATTTCAAGGAGTGTTAGGATTATTTGATCCTATTGACATAATGCACGATCTATTGAACTATGATCATGTTGTAAATGTCTCTACATCGCCTTATGAGTTAGGGGACATATCTCAAGAATTCACCCCAAAGCATGATCAAAATCTTTCACCAAGGTCTAGCAATGGTCTTTTCCAAGACATGTTAGCCTCCTTTGACCTCATGGTTATAGAGACTAAAAGAACCTTAAACTTGACACTTCAAGATATTGAACCACTGACCATGCCTAATGAGAACATCCAAGAACCCTTTGTAAGAAATCCATCCTTTGAAACTGGCCCATGTGAGGAACTTGATCCAAAGCATGTCGAAATCAACTCTGAAATCATTCAAGATAAAGAATTTGTATCTTCAAGATACTACAAAAATCTAATGGACACTCTCTTATCTATGCAAGATGATCATATCCATATAGCACACACTCCTCCATCTACCCATGAGATGCTTTCAATGGATGGACATGTAGATGATCTTCATTCAGAACAAGATTCGTTTACTCCTAATAGTGTTACACAAAAAGAGAAGATTATTAATTCCTACAGTCAAAAAGAGTTGTCAACAATAGTATCAGATACACCGCAAATGCAGATTAAGGACATCATGAATAAAGATATCAAACATTATCCACTCAAGGAAGAAAATCAGATAGAACAAGATATTTCAGAGTCAACAGAGCATCCAATCGAAATAACATCATCTATGATGGTCATTTATCAGAGAATGCAGGAACTCTTAGAATAGGAAGAATTAAAGCATGAAGGTACTACTTCTACCATACTGGGGGCAACTTTGTCTCAAGCAAACATCAACATAGGGAGCATGAAGAATCCTTATGATGAAACTTATGCCAATACTATAACTAGCCAGATCATAAATCTTCATCCACCCATCACCCCATCCACGAATTGGGACCAACATCAAAAGAAAGAATTAAATCATACTATGAAGAATGCTATCAAAGAAAAAGGAGCTAGAAAGCATAATAGACAAATCAAATACATATGGATACCAAAGCATACAAAGAAAGATTATCCCTATCAAACTCCATTAGTCAAAGAAACTATGGGGCAAAATACAAGAGGGAAAAGTATCCATCAAAGATTTCCACAAAAGAAAAAGTAGGCTTTTTAAGCAATGTACAAGGTATATCAAGCAATTGGTCCTGATTTCATACACACTTTTGTATCCACCCATCATTGCTCATCTTCCCAAGTTTAGAGAGTCAAAGGTTCCAAACTGTCAACCAATCCATCTCTTATCCCTAAACATACTATGTCCATGCCTCCACACATAATATCCAATTCTTACATTGACCGTGTATTGGCAATGACCCTTCATCATAAGGATTCAGAGGGCATTCTATCACGATGTATGCACCAAGACAAAGTCAACTCCGTTATCAATGAAGCAGATCAAGAATCTCAAAAGTTGCATTTAAGTGCACGTATCTTAGAAAAGCAACTTCTTCAAGTAGGATATCGATGGCACATTATGACAGGGGCATCTACATAAGCAACACCTTGTGATTCAGCATGAATCTTTTAGAAAAAACCAAAAAAAAAAAAAAATCCAAAAAAAAATTAGAAAAATGATTGAAAATAGTAAAGAGAAAAAAATGTCCTCTAGTGAAAACCACTATGGTGGCGCTTTGGGCAAGACCATGATGAAAACCTGGCAAATAGGCATTATGTGTGGAATCAACCATCTACGTATGCCAGTTCAAGAGAAAGCATCTCATCCAATCTATCTTATCCATAATAAATCCATGCATCCATGAACCATTTATCTAATCCATTTTACATCCATCCGCATCCATCATCCAAGTTATCTTGATCTTGATGAAAGTTTGGGGCACACTTTACACTTGCGTATGGTAAACATCTTGACATGGGTCATTTTCATGGATCCTATCCTATGAAGCATTATCTAAGCCATGAAGCATTATCCAATAAAGCATTCCTTTATCTAAACATTGTATCTTATCACAAGATAATCCTTGGCATCCTTTGCGTGCTTGCCATATCCATCCATCCATCCATTCACCTATCTGAGCATCCACACATGACATTCCATACATTCCTAGACATTGGGGGCAGATATCTTGCATCTTGCTTCGATAATAAATCTTGATCTATATCATCCAACTTATGTGGCAATCCGAACATAGGTAAATGAGAAACCAAATTGGTCCACCACTTGTGAGCAATAATCCAAGTCACTAGCCCATGGAATATTTTGATGAGAAGACATTCCTTATCAATCTTCATCTTTCATCTTTCATCAAACCAAACAATCACTATCAGTTGCATCTAACGCACCCTTCAAACATCATGTCAAATCATTCAAACAACTTTTTTTCCAAATAAAGCTTCATCAATCCTAATCAATCAAATCCAATCAAAACATCATCATCATCATCTTAGGATATCATTCCCAATCATTGTGTTGCTTAACACTATCCTTGCATTGTTGTGCATCCTCAACAATGTGATCATCATCAATCATCATCATTCAAATCCTTGCATTGTTGTGTATCCTCAACAATGTTATCATCATCATCAATCCATCGATCCAATCAATCAAACTTAGCTTGGTTTTAAACAAAATCCTAAACAAAGCATTGATATCATCACACATATCCTTATCAAATTGTTAAAATCATGCGAAAATCCAAAAACATTAAAAAATTAGAAAAATATCCAAAAACATTGGAATTTGAACTATGTCGTCTCTGAGCTTGAACATAGTCAAGGCTAATCTTTGATCAGCCCTCGAGATATCAAAATCCAAAAACATTCAAAAAACATCAAAATCCAAAAAAATTCAATAAATATCAAAATCCAAAAACATTAGAAAAAATCAAAAAATAAAAACATTTGAAATCCAAAAACCCAAAAACAGCCTCAAAACATTTCAAAATGTCAAAAAAATCCAAATATTTGAAAAAATCCATCCATCCTCATCTCGCTTGCACCTGCAATAATCAAGCATCCATAATAAACTGATCATCACCTTCATCCTTTAGCAACACAAATAGAAACAATCATAGCAATCAGCAAAAGCAAGCTTCAGTCATAAAATCTAAATCAAAGCAACAATTTGTTAAAACAAAATCAAACTCTTGATCATTTTCAAACATGTAAATCGACATTTATATCATTAGCCTATCAATCAACTTATCAAACCATCATCATCCTATACAATGCATGTCCTAGGATATATTGTTCTGACAATGGGCATCATTTTGGATATCACTTTCAATTCTTATCCTATCAAAACAAATCCCCTTTGGCTAGAGGTATGAAGAACATTGGCTTGTTTGCATACTTGGTCTTTTCTTTTGATTTATCTTATTGCGCTCATTCGAAGGACCTCTCGATGATATCTGAACAAAGGATTTGGAGAGATAGGAATGGGGCAATGATCATCATCTTTTGTCTATTTTTCTAGTTGCACATTCTTGTAAAATAACTTGGAAAATACTTGCTTTGTTAGGTATGGCCTAGCAAGGTTTTTGTATGTCAAGTGTGAACAAGAATACTCCTATCTATTTGTTGAGTCAAAGTCCATTGCACTAGGAACAACGCCATCCTATTTCTTTATACCTTGATACATTGTACCTACGTGTGTTATCAAACATAAGGTAAGTAGCCCTTTTAAAATCCCAATCCTTGATAAGCAAATCATCATCATCATCATTTCTCATAAGGTTGGCTTGTTGGACCCTCTTCTCATCATCTAATGTCTTTTGCACTAACATCACAGCATGAATAGTTAATCATCATCACCAATTCATCCATCATGCATCCATTGTGCATTCATATCATCATCATAATATAGATCTGTTAGTCTAAGCATCTGCATAAATCATACATTTGCATATTCATAGCATATCACATCATCCATCTCATCCATCTCATATCATATCATCATTTAAGTTGTTTAGGATAATATAGATTTGTTATTCTAAGCATCTTAAAATCATCTCATTTGCATCATCATCCATAACCATCCATTTTGAACCTATTTATCATGAGATTGACCCTCAAATCAAATATTTTCGCTCGATCTCTTGAGGGGGCAATGTACCAGTGTACTTTCCACTAGGGCATCTGAAAAATCAGAAATTTTTTGATTTTGATCATGGCAAGTTTATTCTTTTAAACAATGCAACAAATACATTACTTCAAAGAGGGGAAAAATGTAGACACACAAAATTAGCATTATGCATATGCATCCGCTCATTTATAAATCAAATTCACATTGATCCATTTAGTAGGAAAATTAGGTTCATCATCCATTTAAATTAAATTAATTAATGTTATTTGATTTAAGCCTATCATTCCCTCTTTGATTAAATAAATCAATCATTTATTAAATTAAAACTCAAATCATCATTCATCTCACTTTGATTTGATTTAAATCCCTAAATTATGTCAAATTGGTCAAATCATCCTAATCATCATTAATTTAATCTAACCATGATTAAATACTAATCTCACCCACTTGCATTCTCTAGATTAGGCCACTTGCACAAATAAATTAATTTATTGATTTATTAAAACCAATCTTTTCACTCAACATGGCCCTCAAATTTCAAAATCATGACAAGTTGATTTGTCCCTCCAACATTGCATTTATTGCTCTTTTTCTTGTCTCCCTCTCTAAATTTATTGCCAAATTTGAATTCAAATTCTCCCTCTCATGGGCACATTTCCCTAATCTTGCACATGCATCAACCACTGACCACTTGACAAGTGTCTTCCTCTCATTTGTTCAATCTTAGTCCCACATTGGTCCCTCTTCAACACTTAGCATTTGAAAATCTTTAAATAGAAGCTTCAACTTTGAGCAAATCCTCCACAATTTCATCTACAAAGCTTATGCAATTTCATTCTTTGTTAGAGAATTGATTTTGTCCACTCCATATCTTAGCATTCCATATCATATTCAAGTCACTTTTTATCATGAAGCTTAAGCAAGGATTGGGAAAGGGCTTCTTTCCATAGAAGCACCAATCCACTATGAGATAGGGTTTGGTCATCATTTTATGTGCTTGCACCTAATTGTCTTTGTTCTATTTGGCTTGCATATTTTAGTATGATCAATTATTTCATAAGGATGCTCTATCTTATTTGGTTGATTCAATTAACAACTCATGTATTTTTGTTTATACTAACCAAAATGCAGATTTAGCATCCACAGTATCCAACAACCCTTGGTTGTATTCCTCCACCATTCTCTCTACTTCCTCTACCTCCAAATTTCTAATCATGTCATCAAACTGATAAGGCACATGATCATATCCTCCAAAGTTTATCCATTTTCTAGAAGAATTGATATATCCCTCTAGATCAAAACCTTTTCTTGATGGACCATTATTCATATTATACTGCATTAATTTTTCAAGGATCAAATGATATCCTTCCTTTGCAAGCACAGTAAAATCACCAAAGCATAGAGTACTAGGCATAAATGTTTGTTTCCCGAATGAAGCAAAATTCATGAAACTAGAAAAATCCATTTGTCTTATAATTTCCAAATATGGAATCCTATCTGGGACTGTTCTGGGAAAAATGAATGGAGAATCCTCAAAACCAAACACCCTAACAATCGTAGCATCTTCCAAGCAATACCAGTCTCCCCAATTGTGATCAATTGGTCCATTAAAGTCCTTAGGTCTGCGGAAATGTTTTATTTCATCAGACAATGAGTGTGCACAAGGATGACTGTAGAATTCATATACTGGCTTTACAAAATATTCTTCAAAATACAGGAAATTGGAATTAGCAAACCTACTATCCCAAATGGCAGTCCATAATTGAATGGGTAAAAATTTTCCCTCTTTATCAAACTATGAAACCTTCAAATTTTCTGGCTAAATCCCTAACTTTTGTACGAAGTAAAATACTAGATGCATTAAAAGAGAATATTGCCTAAGGTGTAGAACATGGGATTTCTTCTTGATTGCCATCAATGCTAAGTTGAGTTCCTTGGAGACAAATGAAGCATAGTAAAAAAACCTAGAATTATGACATTGAATATCAACTGCAATTACCATGGGAACAATGGAAATATACTTGGGAACTTCCATACCCAACACTTGTCCTACCTAGAAATAGGTATATCTCATATAGGGCTCAAATAAGTCCACGTGGAATGGAATCCCATCACCATCGTCAAGTGGGACAGTTTTACCATCTTGTTTAATTCTATGTAAGGGAAACCTCCAACCCTTATAAGTTGTGTACATTCTCCAAAACTCCTTTTCCAACTCTTCATTCACATTTTTCTCATTACATAACCCTTCCAACTTAAAAACCTCACTTATTGAATCCTCTAATATGTATATGAATGGTTTCCTAGATGGTCTGCATATGGCCTTAAGTTTTCAGTCATAGTGGGTGGCCAACAATTTTACCATCTCTGTATTGACAAACACATTAGGGCAAACCATATTTCTCAAATTTAGATGCCATGGATTACAAACTGGCTCAAAACAATCTCTTCGATGAAAGTGGAATCTAAACAATTCATAGCCTCTTATTAGGGTCCAAATATCTCCTATGTGCTTGCATTTGTCATCCAATTTTTTCACTTCCACCCTCAGTTGAGTGGAGTGCCTACCTCTAGGCCTGGAGCTACGTAATTGGTCAATTATATCCTGATTTAGCTTTTGTTCAGCACCCTCTGGCTCAATTCCAGACTCAAATTTCTACTTCTTACTCTTAGGGTGACTGCTCTCACTTTTCTTTCTACCTTCCAACTTCCCTGGGCTAGTGGCTTCCATATTACTCACTTAAAATTGCAAAAATAAAAAAGTTAAAATGTAGAGGACTTATTGGTTTTGATCGAGGTCTTTCAACTAAAACAATTCTCTAGGCCTTTGTTTGTCTCCTCATTTCCTTCACTACCAATTCACAAAAATATTCATTTTTCAACAATTTCCTTTCAATTTATGAAATTACCTATGCTTCATGGCACCATTAATGTTTTAACTCTAGGCACAAATGTAATAGATTTTTGAATTCCTTATTGTCACATCAAATAAACTAGTCAGAAAGAAACCTTCAAACTTTGGGTGATCTATACATTAGGCCCCAACCAACATTCAGTGAATACTCTGTTGATTGGGGTAACATTGTACACATCTAACCAATGTTAACATTTATCCTATATACATCACCAAGAGTCACCCCAACAATCATTTTGGTTCATTTGTTTCTTCATCGACCTAACTTTTAGTATTGCTAACACATTCAGTGGTTCCTTCAATGTTATAAGTCTTGCTGATAACACATCAAATGAACTAGTTGGCAAGACACCTTCAAACTTCAGGTGATCTATACATTAGGCCCCAACCAATGTTCACTGAATACTTTGCTGATCATGGTAACACTCTACACATCTGACTGATGTTAAGATTTTTCTAGTATACATCACCAAGAGTCACTTCAACAATCATTTTCGTTCATTTGTTTATTCATTGGCCTAACTTTTAGTATCACTAACACATTGAGTGGTTCCTCCGATGTTATAATTCTCGATGATAACTTTTATTTTGGTCTTGAATATGTCACCAGAAGTCCTGTCGATATCCTCCTATCGGTGTAACTTAGTGGGTTGGGTGAACATTACAGATTTACAATGATAGCACATATCTCATTGATATATTCCCAGTGCTCCTGTTGGTAAAAGAAATGATGGTCTCACTGATGAAACTTCATTGACCAGTGAGACTTAAACATTCAGGCCAGTATATATCTGTCATGCCGACATGACTTATCTTGTGGATAGATTCTCTTCATCGATGAGAACATAAGCCAATGTCCTCGATATGTCTTCTTTAGTAATCTCGATTCCTACAATAGTTTTGATGTCTTGCCGATGTGCTAAAAAGTGCTTGTAACCCATAATAGGTTGGGAAGACGCATACCAGCTCATGCCAATGTGATTTTTTTGCCACAATATCTTTGATCAAAAGGAGTTTCAGGAGTAGAACAAGGTGACCATGGGTAATTCTATTTTTTAGGCTAATTACATCCTTTTCTGACCCAAAATGTAGTTATTATTGAGAAATTTATATGAGTAAATCATTATAAAATTTTGAAAACAATTTATAGTTCCAATAGACCCTTCTTCATGTTGTATTGAAGTAATTTGTTGAGAACCATATCATATCCATCCCTTGCTAATACAGTGAAATCACCTAAGAATAATGTACTGGGCATAAATGCTTTCTTTCTGAAAGAACTCAAATTCATAACATTTGAATATTCCAATTGCCTAACAATCTCCAAATATGAAGGCCTTAAAAACCTTTTTATGTCATCAGACAATGAGTAATCACAAGGATGATAGAGATAGAAAGGGTAGTGGCTTCTTACTTAATATATGGGGAGATAGAGGGAGAGAGAGAGAGAGATAGAGATATATGGGAAGAGAAAGATATATGGAGATATATGGGAAGAGAAAGGAAGAGAGGTGGAGATAGAGAGTTGATGGATAGGGGGAAGAGGGAGTAACATAGATAGTGGGACATATAGAGAGATAAAGATAGAGATATATGGGAAGAGTAAGAGAGATGGAGATATATAGGAAGAGAAAGGAAGACAGGTGGATATAGAGATTCAATTGATAGGGGGGATAGGGAAGGAGAGATGGTGAGAGATAGAGAGGGGAAGATAGAGAGGGGAGGGAGAGAAAGGGATATATATAGATAGAGGAGGAGAGATAGAGAAGAGGGTGAGAGATAGAGATGAGGGTTTAGGGTTTAGGGTTTAGGAAGATAGAGAGCAAAAAGGAGAGATATATCAATCACCCTCCCTATATCTCTATATATTCATCCTTATCTCTTTATCTTTGAAATATATCATGGAGAGATAGAGAAGGAGAGATAGACAAGAGGGTGATATAGGGAGATAGAGGGGGATGGTGAAAGAGATAGAGATATCATGATAGAGGTAGAGAAATATATGGATAGAAAGAGAGAGAGAGGACTAAGAGGGAGATAAAAAGAGAAACAAAGATAGAGATATAGAGTAGGAGAGATGGAGGGAGAGATGGAGTGAATGAGAGAGAAAGGGGGGAGAGGGAGAGATAGCTCAATATATAGAGGGGGAAGAGGGAGTGACATAGATAGTGGGAGATATAGAAAGATAGAGATAGAGATATATGGGAAGAGAAAGAGAGATGGAGATATATGGGAAGAGAAAGGAAGAGAGGTGGAGATAGAGAGTTGATGGATAGGGGGGATAGGGAGGGAGAGATGGTGAGAGATAGAGAGGGGAGATAGAGAGGGGAGAGAAAAGGATATAGATAGGTAGAGGAGGAGAGATAGAGAAGAGGGGGAGAGATAGAGAAGAGGGTTTAGGGTTTAGGGAGATAGAGAGCAATAGGGAGAGATATATCAATCACCCTCCCTATATCTCTGTCTATTCATCCTTATCTCTTTATCTCTCTATCTCTTTGTCTCCCTTTCTATTTGTATGTTTCTCATTATCTCCCTCTCTCTCTATATTTTCTTCCATATATTTTTCTTTGTCTTCTTAAGTGTGCAATGGGTACATTGAAGAGGTCTTAAAGGAGAATTATCATATCTTTAATCAAATGGAATGCTACCTTGAGCATAACTCCCCAAGGAAACATTCCATCCTTGTATTGCTAACATGAAACAACCAATCAAAATTTAGTTTATCTTTTCCCTCTCTCTCTTTTCCTTTGTATCTCTTATATTTCTCTCTCTCATGCTCTCTCTCTCTCTCTCTCCCTGTCTATCTAAGTTCATCTCTTTCTCTCATTCTCTTTCCTTTTAGTTTCTATAACTCTTTTTAATAGCTAATAGGATACATATATTGTGAGATTTGAGTTTGAAACAAATCTCATGCCTGGAAACCACTATTGTGTCATTGGAAAACAAGTTTCAACTACCATTTAATGGTAAACCAGTTGTAGTGTAATGGTAAAATCCTCTAAAATATCAGGTAAAAGCTTATACATACTATTATATAATAATAAATATAATTATATTATATATAATTTAATCTAATATTACTATTATATTAAATATATAATATATTAATTATATTTTGTATTGGGAGAACACCAAGGAAAATATAGATTATATACTTTCATGAAGAAATAACATGAATGTCTATTATTAATCTACAAGAATGAGCTACAAAATATAAATCTAATATTGCTAATATATATCTAACTAATATATACTTAACTATATTGTAGAATATTAAAACCTAGCTAAATGGCGCCATAACTTTCAATTTAATTATCATACTCTAAAACCTAACAAAACCAGTTTGTAGCTCATCAAATTGGAGAAGTGAAAGGTCAATACCAACACTGAGGAAGAGTTTGGAGAAGTGAAAAAAAAGGTCAATACCAGCGTCGAGGAAGAGTTTGGAGTTAAAACAAGGTCAATACCAGCACCGACAAAGACCAGAGGAGTTAAAACAAGGTTAATACCAGCATTGAGGAAGAGTTTGGAGGAGTGAAAAAAAGGTCAATACCAGTGCTGAGGATGATATTGAGGGCACTCAGGGAAAATTGAAGACCAAGGGACAATGAGTACTGTAAGTTTCGTACCCCCATTCTCTTTAACCTACAATTTTCATGCCAAGTTTCCAAAGATCTTCTCATACATTGGCACCCCCAAAGGTCTAAGATTTCATCACACATAGTCTTCATCACATCATTTTACAAAAATTGTAGACTTAGTCCAAGTATATGCTATGCTAAGCTAGATCTAATGAATGGAAATAGAGGCATGCAATTCTTCTTTAATACCTCCACCACAAACATATGCAAGGAAAGGTCTCCTCCCTTCTTGGTAGTGATAACCTCCTCCACACACAACCCTTAAAAATTATGAATAGAGGAATATAATATTTGAAGAACTCAAAGTTGATTCTCTCCTACTTTATGAAATTATTCATTTTATCCTTACAAACATTTATAGTGATTACTAGAGGCACATAGACCAATTCTTCATAATAGAATAATTTGATCATACTTTTCCAATGATGAAATTATGAGAAAACCTTAGGTTAAATGAATAATTCCTAGCTAAGTTCTTTAAATCATGTCCAACCGTATAAGAGAATACCGCTACTATGTGTACTTGGATACCATGGAGAAAGGATCTTTGGGCTCTTTCATCCATCAAGCTATTGTTAAATTTTAACACCTAAAAGTGAGAATTAAGAATCTTTCCTAGGATGGTGTCCATCCCATTATAATTCTTAGATTTGTTAGAGATACTTTTGTTTCAAAGTAGAGATTGGACCATCAAATAGTGTCACCATGAATCTACCAATATATCCATCAAACTGACAACCCTAACTTAACAACCACAAATTCACAATAAAATTGCCCCTGTCAGCCCTAAGGCATCAATTCAATGCCAAGTTTCTTGCTTTAATAGACCCCTAAATGCAATGAACCTCTATCATACCATGTTGCACACCAATCCACTGAGTTACAGTTCCAAGAAAGTGGGTGGATTGGTGTATGCCATTTCTATTTAGCCCTCAAACCCTTACATAGGAAAAATAGGGTAGTCCCTATATTTGATTGTTTCCTTCCACAAAACAGTGATTTAGCACTTCAAAACAAATGCAACTAAAAGGGAACATCTTCAAATAGTGAAAGTTTCTTTTAACTTTAAGTTTTTTAGGTAGACAATTCTTTTAAGTTATCAAATCATACCATCATACATAATGAAAATGTTGTTGTTTCAAATGACTATGAGCACTAACTTTCACTATTTGAAGATGTTGAAACCTTGTCATAGAGAACTAGAACATTGATGCAACCACTCATCCTACCTTAAAACATACCAAAAGTTTCTTAGAAATTAGACATAGGAAGATTTAAGATGAATTAAACAATTTTTATTGCCAAAGCATAAACTTATGATGACTTAACTAGGCCTAGTACACACTCCCTCCCCGTTAACCACTTAGACATGGAAATTAAATGTAAATTTGTTGCTATTTTTAGTCATGTAGGTGTCCAATAAACCACTTGGTGGTGTTTCCCTTCAAGTTTATTTACTTGAATGAAGAGGAAAAGTCCTTTGATTACAATTAGAGAATGCATTTGAGGCCTTGGTTGTGTAACTAGTGGACCATAGTCACATGTAACACTTGTTACAAAGTTTGGGAGTTAAAACATTAAGAAGATTTGATTTGTGATGGACACATTTGGATGGTAGTAACAATAACTTGCAATCTATCAATACTTGATTACCTTATAACCTGTCAAATTCTAGCAATGAAATGATAGATTTATCATAATGTATGCCTTGGGATCACATCACCATGAAAGAACTTCATCCAACATCCTTATGAGTGTAGGTACCACCAAATAGGTATTTGTTAGACCTGTCTTCCTCGAGCGAGGTATATTCAAGAAGAGAAGAGGAAAGCGAGACATGTAGTAGGTATAAAAGAGTGAGATCAACTAGAGTTCAAAATATTAGAAGAAAATTTTGTGAATGTATGTAATTTTTTCTTGCTAAATGGGGTTCATGTTCTTATGATGATGAGAGCATAGGTGACATTGAGGTGCCCTTGAGGTACAAACATGTACGGAAACAATGGGTACCCAAGGAACTTCCTCCAATAAACATAGATTTTTGTGTTAATGAGAGGATATATCACATAGCACCATCATCATTACATGGTTTGGGCCTATTTTACATGGATGAAATAAAGGTCTATTACGAAAAGGTTACTGAATTGATAGAGTATATTAGACACTATTACAGTTACAAATATTGGATGCAGCTGGTTCGATATACACAAAGTATGCATAGGTATGCACTATTAGCAAATGATATACAACTAAAAGATAAGGATCAAAATAAAGGATTGGCTATGTACATTGATGGAAGGCCAAAAGAATCAAGGAATATTGTAGGGTTTATAAATATTACATGACTTAGGTCAACAAATAAGTAACCCAATTGCATATTTGAGATGCGCGAGGGAAACCATGTATTCGTATGTGCGATAAAATTAATAATTTTAGGGGAAGAGTTGTTAATTAATTACAATTTGAATTAATTAGTTACAAGCCTAATTAATATGAGGGTGGTACGTTCTATGTACCATTTTTCCCAACCTCAAATTAATGACTCCAATATACATTTTATTATTATTATTATTTTCATAAGTCTATTAGTTTCATTTCGGTAATGTTTTTTTATATTTATCTTTTGTCATAGAGAAACATTGATCGTATGGGGAAGGCTTCATCCAAAAAAATAGATTACAATGCATCTTCAAGTGCTTCTACCTAATAGGTATACCTCATTATAATTGTACAAATTAGATATGAGCAAATTGTTTTATTATTATTTTTTTTTATAAGTTTATTGGGTTAATTTCGATAATGTTTTTAATAGTCTTGTTGTAGTCGGTTGAGAAGGGAAGGGCACCAGCAGTAGAGGAGAGCATCCATAGGGAGGTGTAGTCACTATTATGTGATGATGACATTGCATATTCAACAAACCCTATAGATATGCTAAGGAAGACAAAAAAAATGCAATGAAGAAATTCTTTAGTTGATATTCATAGTTCCTCAAACAAATGAGATAAGAGAGGGTTAAAATATTAACTGAGAGAGCACAAAACTTGCAAGTAAGTTTTCATGTGGTCTATAATTATCACATAAGTTCATTCATGGTTTTATATTTTATACTCTTTTATGTCATGAACTAAAATATTATTTGTTTTTATAGGATTATTTGCGTCCTCATGATGTTCTTGGCCATGATCAGGGTACTACAGGTGCTACTCGAGGAGTAGGGGTTGGTACAAGTGTTAATCCTGATCTTCCTATGCATACATCACATCATCTGACCCCATCATTTGTTCCTATATTGTCGTCTGAAATTTCAACAACACATACCATGCAGGCATCGGGTAGTGCACCCTCTCGCAGTGAACACATGCTAGAACATGTGTCAGGACATGTACATAGGGATGCAGAGGCCACTAGTACTGGTGATGTTTTAGTAACATTTCTTAGATCTTCCTGTATTACTAGTACGGGAACATTGCTGGTCACATTTGTGGTGACCGAGGATTTTGTTCCCATAAGTACAGAGAAGGTCCTAGGTACTTTAAAATGATTCAATTATTATTATATATAATCCAATTGAAATTTACTTATTGATCCCTCTTTTTAGACTAATGATCCCATGATCATTTTGCGGGAAATGATGTTTTTTATAAAAATCTAAGTGATATTACATTGGAGCTCTTTAGGTCCACCATACGTACATGGTGGAGTGCCCAAAATGAAGATTTAAAAGATGAACTCATTAACCATTTAGTTGTGTTGTTCGGTAATAAAACATTCAACCAAATGAAGGTCTTTAAGAAACTTGGTAACTAGCTAAAGTATGTGAGGGACCAATATAGGTCATTTAGAGAACAAAAAGTATGAGCATACCCCCATGTTTTGAGAGAGAGTGGAAGGACATGGTGTCAGATGGAAAGGAGAAGGCTGAAAAGAAAAAATGAAAGACACCACTGGGCCAAGGAAGGTATGTGATACTATCAACAATGTAATTATATACTGATTACTCTTTCTTTTTACATAATCTAACATATTTCAAACTTTTCATAGGTTGCTCGACACATCAAAGGAAACAAAGGCAAGACTAGAAAAACATGGGCAACACAAACTTGGCTCTGGTGGTTATGTGAAATTAGCCACATGAATTGTAAGTGTCAATAAATGAAATATTGCATCCAAATAATAAATTGCAAACAATTTTGGTTTTATCACACCATAGAAACATAATTCATGATCTTATGAAAAAATGTAGGGCTCTGAATTCAATAGAGTGCCCATAGAAGAGGACCTGAAGATTTCCTTCTAGCAAGGCTATGGAGCTATGGTTGAATACCTAAGAGTTTTGACTAGGAAAACATAATCTTCCATTGCATCTGACATGCAGGTAAATAAATTCAATAAAGTTTATTTAAAATTGAATACTTGTGCAATCTATTCAATATTAATTTCCACCATAAAGTAATTATGTTCCTATTTATTTTAAACAAACAAGCAATAATAATAATGCACATGACATTGGAATGCAGCCTAGCAAGGGTGGAGCACAACTTGTGAAGGTCATGGTGTGCATTCCATTACTAGATGTATTCATGTGCTATACAAAACATAGTATGGATTAATACAATTAAACATCTTTCATTGCAATTGGTGTATTAATTAATGTAACCCTTCATGTTTCAACTTTAGAGCATGTATAACATGATCAACATGTTGAGCATGATCAGGCTAGAGAAGATCAGGAACATGATGTGGCCCCATCAGGTAGAGAGGACCACTCTAATGTTCTTTTAAACATATTTAATTACAATTGGTGTATTAATTAATGTAACCTTTCGTGTTTCAACTCCAAATCAAGATTTCGAGGGTGTTCAACATGTTGAGCATGAGGCTATAAGAGAAGATCAATAACATGATGTGGCCCCATTAGGTAAAGAGAACCACTCTAATGTTCTTTTAATTAATGAAATATTTGTAACAATAATAATAAAACATATCAATTTAACATTTCTTTATTATTGCAGTAGACCCCCCCTTGCCATGGCGTCCACATCATGAGTACATGACTAGGCGTACATTAAGATCACAATTAGAGGGCCTAAAAATTGAAAGAGGGATAGATGGTTTAGAAAATGATACTCTAGTTTAGCATTTTTTTAGCTTCAAAAAAATAAACTAAAAAAAAGTGATTGTAATCATATTATGAATGAATGTGAATATGTTAATGAATGAATGTTATATGATAATGAATAAATGTTATATTTAATTAATGGATGAATGAATGATTAATGTTATATGATCTGGTATGGACAATTGAGAGTGATGTGAGGGGGGGAAATGAGCTTCCACCATCATGTGGTTGGCCCTGTTAAGTAGAGAATACTAAACTATTCTCAAAACAAAGAGAAGCTCAATAAGGTAATGAAATTTTGAATTTAAGAAATGCATCATTTGAAGCATCAAACCAATATACAAAGATAAAATAAAGTGCTAACTTTTTACTATGGTGGTAAAAAAATGATTCTTTATAACTTGATGCCTTCTTTTTCCAAGCCAATTTCTCTTGCTTTGCATAGCTCTACCATGTTTGTGGATGTGATATGACTCCTACACAAAAAAACATGTACCAGTTTACGGCCTTCAATTCAACTACATCCAAGTATCTTTTTAATTCCTCTATCTTTCATCAATCTATTTATTATTTGAACCTCGTACAAATGTTTTAGATGAAGAACCCATTATTGTGAAATTTTCCTCTAGTTGAGTAAAGTGAATCCTTGCTCTGCATCATAATTTGAAGTTGTGTCCATTCCAATGTTCTGAGTTTAGTTTGTTTGTATGGATTTCTATGAATACCACATTGTGTTGTGTGTGCATTTGGTTTCAAAGCTTTGTTTCTTTTGTTTTTAGTGGTGACATAACTCTAAAATTTGACTTTTGTGCACAATAGGTTAGTGGAAAAATTGATAGCTCTAAAGGGTTTAGAGGCTCGATTGAGATATATACACAGATATTTGGATCTTGTTGTTGATGGGAGGCTTCCACTTAACCATGAAATTTTATTCATATGTTTTGTACTGATTTTTAGGAGCTTGAAGAAGAGGGGAAGCGCCCACATGACCTCCTAAACCTTAAGAGGAGAATAAAAGAGGGTAATGTTTTAATTTTGATTATTGTTGCATTGTTTTTAAGATTACAAGGCATCACTTGTTTCATCTATTTGGACTATGTTTGATAGTGTTCATTAATGATACATATCAATCCTTTCTCTATCAATTGTTAGAATTTTGTCCAATTTCAAAGCTTTAAGGAAAAAGTAGTCTACTTGAAAAGACTACACTCAGCAGCTTGTTGTAGATTTATCTGTATATTATGGCTACAATGACTATTTGATCTAGACCTTCCTCGAGATTGGAGTCTGAATTTTTGGAATTTTGTTGTTATTATCTACTCCAGTGCTTTGTTTGATTTCCATTTTAGCACTTTGTTTGCAGCTTAGTGAATTTTAGAATGAAGTTAAATGAGGTGATATTGTATTGAATGACTGTAAATTGTGGTCTCCAAACTTCAGATGTTCCTTGTTGCTGAAGCAGTAGAACTTATTGAAGAAAATGATGCTCCTCCACCTATATGCCTCTAGACCAACACTTTAAAGGTCAGTAATTTGAATAGCCAATTTATAGTTGAATAAAATACTATTGCTCACTCAAGTAATCGAGCATCTATTTTTGGATGTTATTTTACTACATTGAGTTGCCTAAAACAAACAAACATAGGAAGCATGCATGAAAAATATACCAATTTTCCTAAAACAAATGTAGGGACTATTCACAAAAGATATCGTGATGTGCATAAAACAAACGCAGGAAGTACCCACAAGAGATGCATTGATAAATGAAAAAAACACGCCATGACCTTGAGAACCTATAGGTACTGCTATAGCAAATTGGAACACAAAATATTACTTCATACCAACCTCACTCCTCTATGATACAAATATATATTTAGGAGATCATGATACAGGTAGAGAAATATATGGATAGAAAGAGATTGAGAGAGGATTGAGAGGGATAGAATGATTTCTTCATATTGTTGCAATATCATGTTGAACCTTTCTTCCTACAATGGGGTTGGAATATTTTTGAGCACTATTATTGTGTGTACTTTCTTGTGTAGGTGCATCTGTGGACTGTTAGAAGCACAATTTTTTGTGTGTGGGCAATGATCTTGCAACATTATTTAGTAGAGACCAAAGCTAGTTTGGCTTGTGATGTTAACTCAAGGAGGTTAAGTTTCCACTTGTCATTATGTATTGTCCATTTTTGTGCCTTAAAATGGTAAATTCCATCATGATCATACACTCAAGGTTGTCCAATATAAACAAATTATATCTTTTTATGTATAATTTTAGTTATCTCCTCCTAATTTTAAATAAGTAATATTATTTTTCAATAATATTTTAACCAATATATGTGTCTGGCAGAATTCACACTCCTATGTCTACCTTGAAAGAGCTCACTAATGGAGAGTAGAGACCACAGAAGACTCTCACTAATAGGAAGCAAGTATATGATTTTGACCTTCTGGAGCAGTATCTATCTCTTCTATTTTTATTTCCAATTATATCACTATTTTGCTTAGGCACATTATATTATAAAGCTCTAGCAATTTTTTATTCCCTTACACTACATTTTTTTGTTATTTTGGTTTCAGGAAAATCAAGATACATTGATCAAATGTATCACAAAAGATGTTGGCTTTAGTAATGGAAGACCTATAGTTGCATGTATCATCTATAAGTCAGTTCTCCAATGGCATTCATTTGAAGTTGAAAGAGCGAGTGTTTTTTATCATATGATTCAAACAATTGGTTCAACAATTGAGGTATCATTGATTTTGCATTTCCCCAGTTCTAAGTTGTTTATGTGAATTGGCCCTACAAAATGTAATGATTTACTCAAAATTTTATAATGATTTACTCATGAAAATTTCTCAATAATAACTATATTTTGAGTCAGAAAAGGATGTAATTGGCCCTGCAAAATATAATTACCCATGGTCACCTTGTTCCACTCCTAAAACTCCTTCTAATCAAAGATATTGTGGCAAAAAAATCACATTGGCATGAGCTAGTATGGGTCTTCCCGACCTATTATGGGTTACAAGAACTTTTTAGCACATTGATGAGACATCAAAACTATTGTAGCAATTAGGATTACTAAAGAAGATATATTGACGAGATTGGATTATGGTCTCATTGATGAAGAGAATCTATCGGCAAGACAAGTCATCTCAGGATGAAAAATATATGATGGCCTAAACGTTTAAGTCTCATCGATGAAGTTTCATCGACAAGACCATCATTTCTTTCACTAACAAGAGCACTGGGAATTTATCGGTGAGACATAGCGGGTCGAGTAAACATTAAGAACTTACCTCAATGGTATAAGTCTCACTGGTATACTTCCTCATGCTCTGTCGATGAGACCACAAGTCAGACTTCCTGATAAATCTTTTTTTAAAAGAAAGCCTACAATGTTTCATCAAAATTTTGACAAACCAATCCGACAAAACAAAAAAAATGCAATGAGGTTTCTATACCTTCGACACAATTTTGATCTCATTTCAATGGTGAGATTGTTGAACAAATGATGAATGTGTTTTGGACTTTCGATGAAACTTGGTCGCAATTCCAACAAACTTCTCATATTGTTTTGATGATTTGGTAGAGGCATGCCACATGTGTTACGGCTATTGTTCATCACTAGATTGATGAAAATTTCATCGATATTTTGACAAACACCAAGTCCCATTTTTGTGGCAGCAACTGACAAAGTTCAGTCATGATTTCAATGTTTTAAAGCTCATTAAGAAACTGACAACAATGTAGCGATGAAATTTCTTTTAGTCATTCATCAGAATTCTAACAATAGTCTATCAATAGTTCAACAAACTTTCATCAAAAAGTGGAGTCAAATACAGTAGTGTGATGCGACGTATTGCATCCCATAAGTTGTGAATATACTATTCTTTGATTGGTCCTTGTTGTGCCCTTAGCACACATGCCCCATTCGGAATGGGGACCCTCTTTTCTTTCACCTCGTCGGGTCTTTGTGGGGCTACCTCATTTTGTGTGCCCCTCTTTTTTGATGTTCCGCATGGTCGATGTTGTTCCAAAGTTTTATCATAAATCGACCATGCCTCCGCTTTTGGTCTTTTGCTGCCCTCTAGGGCCTCGCAGGTTCCCTCTGGCTTTTGGGCTCTGGAGCGGCCATGGGCCCCTCCGGGGTTCCCCTATCGGGCTTCCCCTCTGCATTCGCCATCTTTTGCGACGTTCATCGGGCGTCCGTCGGCCCCTCGAGCTCTGGAATGCTCCTCGTTGTCGCCGCTATCGAACGCCAGGTTCCCTCGGCAGCAATTTCCTCCCAGCCTCCTACCGTCTGGGCCCCAGGCCTATCTTCGCTGTGGCCGTTCAAAGGTGTCAAAAATTAAACGACGGCCATCGCATCGCGTCCTCCTGGCCGCCGAGTCCTGGTGCCTCTGCCGCCACCACCGACTCAATTCAAATTTCACCAACTTTGGCTTGGTTGTACGAGGCATTTAATGCACACATTAATGGCAGTTTGGGGTATATAATGCCCAGCCCGCCAAAGTCTTTTTCACAATCTGAATTGAAGTGAGTTTGAGAAGCAATCAACTGGAGTCTGCCACCTTTGACTGCATCGTGATCGTGGACATCATCGTAATTTGGTCACTCCCTGGTGGATTTCACCTCTCCCCACTTTGCGTTTTTAAGGTAGGTCATCCCCTCACCCTCCCGTGCATCTTTTCATACTTTCCAAAGATTTAGATAAATGAGCAAATTGATGTGGGTTGGTAAAATGATAGAATATAAAATAGCACACCGAACCCACATTTTGAAAATTGGTGAAACCATTAGGAATGACCTAGTCACCGATTCGGAAGTCACCCCTGCCGCAGCTGTTCTTCACATAGGGAAAACTCCCTCCTCGGGCCTGAAACCCGTTTTCACTGGCAGAACTCAAAATCCAAGGCGGTTGCTGATGGAAATCCCTCTCATCGGCCCTGGGTGGTCGGGTTTCCCCTTTGGACTTCTGTGTGTGTTTCACCACACTTGAACAACCAATCGAACCCCGCCTCCCAGCTTCCAGGCCCCGCCGTTTTGATCACCCTCTGAACTTGAAAGTCGGGCATGCATCCATTTGTGCCCCAGGGTCCAAACCCCGGAACTCTGTCCCCTGAAGTCCGCTGGTGCTTTACTGTCCTCACATAATTCATTTACCAGCCTCCCGCTCCTCGGGCTCCACCCAAGCTTTTGCTAGTAGTCTTTGGCAATACGAAATTCTTCCATCTTTCCCATCAGACCCCGGGTGTCAGACCTCCGTGTTTAATTTTCCGCCATTTCCAACATTGGAGTCTTTTGATAAGGTTCTCAACGCCGCCCGACCCCTAGGCCCCGTCCTCCTCTTCTCGGTGGGCTCATTCTCCTGGTCTGGCATCCTTTGTGTCCTAGGATCCCTGATCCCGGACTTCTGTCTGCGGAAGTCTGTTGATCTCCTCCTGGCGGGATCTCCGCCTGTCCAACCAGTACCCAGATCATGGGATTCCCTTGGGCGTCTAAAATTGCTGAAATCTACCCTGCCCTGGGACCCTACGGGCCCGGCCATCAGGAGTTCTATTTCTGGAACTCTGTGATGGTTTCGCCGTCCTCCACGGCGGAACGCTGCCGGCTTCCCACCCACCGGGCCCCAAGGATTTTTCTTTCGCCGCTGTGTCAATCAACGCGAAAATCATGAGGTGGCTGTCACCCCGCGTCGCCCCACCCGCTGGGCCCCGGGCGTCACTTCGCTGCCACTATTCAAATCATTGTTGAAAATCTCGCGGCGGTCGGTGCCTCGCGTCGCCCCGACCACTGGGTCTCGGCGTTACCTCCATTGCCGCCAAGCCTAAACGGTAAGTGTGCCCCGTTCATCTTTCAGATCCCCAGACCCCAGCCCTCGAAATTCTGCCGCAGGATTTCTGCCAGTTGTCTGCTGTTGCCAGCGGCCATCTCTTAACTGCTTCTCAGCCTGAGATCCCCGATGCCCTTTAGATCGACCCAAGCAAGCCTAAATCCAGAATCTGACTCTGACCCATGTCCTAAAATTTGCAGTTCTCCATCATGGGCCTCCTAAAACATTAAAATTTGGCCAGGAAGGGTCTCCAGGAGCTTTCGACTGTGTTTTCCCTTTCGGGCAGTATTCCTACTAGGGAAGTCTGGCCCTCCAGGCCCGGATTGTCCAAACGCCCTGAAACAAAGATCGATACCATCTAAGGATAAAATTTATGATATACTTAATGATTATTTAGGTGTTATCTTTGAAATATGGACTAACATGAATGCTTTTGATGTTTGTTGCACTAACTTTGCCCTTATTTGCAGAATATATGGAATTGGCTGCAGGGACTTCAGGGGCCTCTGCCGAAAAGGATAAGGGTAAGAGATTAGGGAGGGCCGCTCGGGGAAAAGAAGATAAAGACCAGATGAAGTTTCAGTTTCAGGGTGAGCCGCTCCAGTCAAAGGTCGCAACAGACTGGAAAGAGATCTCAGATACCAACATCGACCAAGTGGACATAAATGAGTTCACTCAGAGGGTCAAGGTCAACCCTACAACAAAGAATGCCAGACTAATACGTCAAAGTGGAATCGCCAAGGCTGCCGGTTTTCCTCCCTCTCTCATAGCACCCGAACTAGTGATGGCCTGCCGAGAGGCCTATCAAACTAACACCAGGACAATCGTGGACAAGGAGGGGAACATCCTCGCCGACATGTCGCCAGAAGGAATCACTAAAACATTTCACATTCCCACATTCCCACATATGGAGGTCCCCTCATTGGAACAATGCCAAGCAGCATGGGATGCTAATCCTATAGGGTGCAAAAATTCTATCAACCTCTACTGGCTTAAGGAGAAACGGGGTAGCGCTGCAAAGATTCCCCAAGAGCTGTTCCGCAGTGACTTCCACAAAGACTACCATGACCTGGTAACTATGTTGAGCAGGGTTATGGGTCTCCTAGCCGCTGCCTACTTCCAAGAATGGATGGCCTACTACATCGAGCAGATTCTGCGAGGGAATGAGGACATTAACACCAAAACCTCATTCAACTGGGGAGGCATCATTAGCAACTGCTTCCATGAACAGTTCATCAACATCAAGAGGAGCTCCAAGTTCTATATGACCTCCTACCTAGTATACTCCCTGGCAGGCCAAAGACAATACAGTGGGTTATTTGTGGCACCAGATCAGGGACATAAGCGAGGGCTCAAGCCATTCGACAAATACCCTTAGCTTCAATACCGCAACTTTAAGGAGTACTGCCGGGTCAATGACGCCTTCATTGGCCATATCATTCGATTGATCGCTGGAGACTTTGAGAGGAGAGTCTCTCACAGCACCATGGCACTCCTGAATGAATATGCCTTCCTATTCATCTAGTTCCCCAAGTTCACCTACATCCGTGCTCAGGGATTCACGGAACCACCAAACAAGTTGCCAAGGTACCCAAATGATAGGATCATTCTCCTGGATCTTTCCTGGCAGCTCCAACACATCCAGACAGTCTTTGGCAACAAGCATGTAGCAGGGATCCCCTATCCCATACCCTCAGCCAGGGCCTGTATCGACTGCAAACATCTCAATGCGCTAGCAACTCTGAGAAAGAGCTTAAGGAATATAATTTTGACTGGTACACAGCTCGCCCGTGAATGGACCTACATGGCCATGTCAAGAAGGCACTGGGGCCGGCGTATGCCCATAAATACCACATTGAAGACTTTTGGGTAGACTGCAAAGACGACAAGGAGGTCCGCGCAAGGTACTACATGCACATGACCGTGTAATTTTTGAGAAGGGTGCAGCCATTCCCAGTGCTGGATCAGGTTGAGGAGGATGAGTCTACAATCATGCACCCAAGGTACCCTGCGGTTGCCGACTTGGTAATCCCCTCCATTGATTGGGATGAGCAAGAGGTAGATGACCTGGATACCATCACCCAGTCGATCATAACTCGCACTTAGGAGTGGGTCGATGAGTAGGTGGCGCAACTGAAGCAACAGGGGGTAGTCCTTACATATGAAGAGCTCAAGAGAAAGCCAAGCACCACAAAGGATGTTGCCGCCACCACATTAGCTGGTGAGACTTCCAAGTCTCCCCCCATCACCACGTCTCAAAAGAGGAAAGGAATAGAAACTGCACAGTTTGCGGACCCCAAGGAGCAATCAAGGGACACAGGAGGCTCATCTCCCAAGAGGATCAAGTAGACAGTGACTACAACAGAATTGCAACCTCCCTTGTTTCTCCCTCCCTCGACTGGTGCACCGCCTGCCTCTTAGGTCATGGTCGCCGCATCTCTGCTGGCAGTGGACATTTCTGTCCATCTTGCCCCTTCGTCCCCGGCCGGGTCAGTGGTCATTATTGATTCCTCCTTTGGCATGACCACTCCTCCTTCCTCTGCCACCATGGCACCTATCACATGCCTCCTACTGGCAACAATAGCATCGCCTTTCCCCCTTTCCATTATACCCAAGGCTATCACGCGACATCTGTAGAGTCTTCCCCCTAAGCTCTCACAGATCCTAATGGACCCCGCACTCCAAGCAGCCCTCACCCAAGCCCTCGCAATAGCTCAGCCTTCACAACCACCAATAGGGCCGCCAGCCATGGAAGCCATGATGACAATCTCGAAAGAGTTGGAGGAGCAAGAGTAGGAAGCCTCAAGGTCTATGGAGGAAGAGGCTGATGAATATCATGAACACCCCGAGTACGAGTATCGAACCATCGATAAGGTGGTCTATGAGGGGGAAGAGACAGGCTCTTCCGAGAGTCGGGATGAGGAGGATGGCTTGGCTGCCAAGGAGATCATTCAAACATTTGATGAGGACCTCGAGGAGGAATTGGCACAGCAGCCAAAGGATGTTGCGGAGGAAGCAGAAAAGTCACCGCAGGGAGAAGAGGGGCAGCCACCGGAGGAACAACCACAAAAATATTTATCTGAGGCTGAGACCCATGTTGTAAAGAGCCTAGAGGCCGAGATAGCTGAAGAAAAGAAAGAAGAAGAAATAGCGATAGAAGAAGATCCTGCCCAGCAATTGTCCACCAAGCTGCCCGTCAAACACCTCATATTCGTTCACGACTCCGACGAAGAGGAGGAGGATGCTACGAAAGAAGAAGAGCAGCCCCAAAAGGAAAAGGAGGTAGATGTCTTACCTCTAACTGAGAAGGGTGAGGGCAGCCATGATTCACCCAAGGACAAATCTGCCATGCCCGACTGGTTGGAGAAATAGCTTGAAAAGACAACCCTAGTGCTGAAGGACCCGAGGGCAAGATTGGAGGCCATCTTGGCTCAATCCTTGAGCACAACAAGGAAGGAGAAGAAGCCCAAGGTCAGATCCAAGATAACAATGGATGCTTCCGGCTCTTGGGCGGTGCAAATTGCAATGCCTACAGTTGGCCAGACAGGGGTGAGTTATAGTGTCTCCACCATTGACTTGGGGACAGCGACTAGGGAACAAAAGGTTGAACATCTAGAAGAATCGGTGGCCACAGTGGTACATCTGATCAAGCAAGACAACGTCACCAAAGATGAACTCAAGGCATAGGTTGCTGCCCTAACTGACTACATTCAGTAATGGTCCTCAGTAGACGACCTGCCCACCACCTCCATAGCGGCACCGCAGTTGCTCTCCAAGGAGCAGATTGACAAGATGGAGAGGAGGAAGAACTTAGAGAAAACAAATGAGGATTGGTTCTGACGGGTCACGTACGTCGGGAACATGGGAATCAACAGGGTTGTGCGGACAACCAATAAGTTCTTGGACCTGATCCAGTCCATGGAAAGCACGAGGAAGCTCTGCACCAATTTCCCTGCAACATACGACTCCACCTTCCCAAGGATTGAAGCCATCCTTCAGATGCCTGAGAGCACATGGGAAGAGAAGCTAGAGCTGAAGACGGAGGATCATTGGCTGGTGGATGTGTGGCACAGAGACCTCATCAACCGGAGGGAGAGGATGGAGCAAATCATGAACAAGGTAGATCTAGATATTTAGTGGATCAAAGAAATCTGGGCAGAATGCGCTGAGTATCTCAAGCTGATGACGGGCTATGATATGCCCATAGTACAAATGGATGCTGAGAAGATCAAGCCATACTTCCAGGAGAAGATGAAGGATGGGACAGTCGGAGAAAGAACAACAAAATTCCTAAGTTTTGCTGCCCACGCCTTCGACCGATTAGAGCTGTTCAAAGACCAGGGCTCGAAGTATGATGAAGATTGGAAGCAGCTGGAAGAAAACGCTAAAGAATGGAGCTACCAGGCATTAAGATGTGAGATCCTTGAGATCGACAAGCTCCAAGCAGTCATCCTCAAGTATATTGAGCACGTAGCTTCTAAGGAGTAAGAGGACAGCCCAGCCAAGGAAGAAGACTTCCCTGAAGAGTACCTACAGCCAAGAAAATAGCAATTAGCTACAGGACGAAAGAGCAATAATGCCATCCACTAGATGATGAAATAAGGAAGGGACAAAAAATGTTTTTAAATTGTAAATCTATTTGGGGGTAGGTGAAACCCTATTTTGTAATGAATCTTGGCCACACAATTGTAATGAATCTTGGCCATTCATTTAACTTTTGGAAAACTATAAATAGAGCACTCCCTCATTTGCAAAAGTAAGAGTTGAGTTGTTGTAAAGGCATGCTACAGAAATTTATAAGAAATATCATTGACTTGGTGTATTTTCTTGATTTCTCATGTCATTTGATTCATTTCTCCAATTTCACATGTTAGCTTACATCTTATTGTTGTTCAGTTAGATGTTTGCCTTATTTAGTTAAATCTTAGGAATGTTGTTGGGTGATTGTGAAAATTCCTGCTTTGTTGATGATCCCTTATTCCATACTTTTTGCTATTTGCTGAAGGTAGATAGTTGTGCAAAGTTAGCCTGGACTTGATTTGAAGCTGCCCCAAACATTTATTTTTAATTCATGCATGTATGTGGTGGATGAAGGATGAAATATCTGCAGCCATTAGAAGATAGCACAATTTCCATGATACTGTGAAATCCCTAGTTAAGTGGGATATTGTTTTGGGGAATTGTCCATTGCAGGAACTCCATTGTCACTATTCATTGCAAGCTTCAGACTTAGGAACTTTTCTTTCCCTTTGCTCTTTTTCCCCTTTTTTAGAAACTGAACAATACCAAGGTTCATTGCACATTGTAAAGCCAAACCCAACAACTAAATGGAGTTCAAGACTGTTGTTTGAACCTACAGCCTATGCATATCAACTTCCCATCTTAAGGACTCCTTTTCAAAAATCCAACTTCATGTTTTATGTCCACACTTTGTATTTTCTGTAAGACCGCCTTGTGATTCCAGCAAATCACATCAACTACTGAGGTATCTAAGCACTATCATGACCTAACATCCGAGAGACCTTGGGATAGTGTTCTGCAATTCAATTGTGGGAGACTATCTTTCAAGAGAGGTAGTGCACCTATGCATTACCTGTGTTGAGAAGTGCATAAAAACACCATCAACAGAATTGGCGCTAGAAGGAGGGCCGCGGTAAAGATACTAAGTTGAAGGATAAAGCGAAGCTGGATCAAATTGGATCATTCTCCCCGGAGAAATTTTAACGGATTCTACAATCAACACCAAATAAGGAAGAATTTGAAGAGTTGCAGGCTCCCACAAAGGCAAAGCGAGCACGCGGAAGTAGCACCGCCTCTTCCTCTTTCTCCATCCCATCCGCTCCCATTTCACCCTCACCTTCATTTGGCTGGCCTTCATCTTCCACCCAACCATCTCAAACAACATTTACACCATCTATCTCCGGCAGCTAGGGGATTGCTCCTCTCCTGGCCCTTCCAACCTAAAGCATAGCCAAGACAGCCATAGCTCCGGTGCAGCCCCAAATTACTATTGTGTTGCAAATACAACCTCAAATTCCCATTTTTTAACAACAAGTACCACCTCCACCACCCTCCATGGCTTGGCTTGCGCATAACCCATCGCTGATACATTTTGTGGTCTACAATGATATGCCCAAGAATCCAGAGGGCTTTTGTTTGAAGTTCCATCCATGCAATATGCAAAGGATAGCTGAAGAGCATATCAAAATATTCGAGACGACTGTCACCGAAATGCAAGTGGACCACGAGGATGTGGCATGCCACCTTTTTCCGCTTTCTCTGGGGGAAGAAGCCTTTTATTGGTATATTAATCTGCCGAGGGGATCCATCACCTTGTGGAACCTGATGAAGAATACCTTTCTATAGAAATACAAGATCCCCATCAACCCTTCGGACCTTTACCAACAGTTCATGTCTATCAGAAGGGAGGTCAACGAACCTATTGGATCCTTCAATGACCACTTCCATATGGCTCACATGAGGCTTTAGGATCTGTACGTCCATAATGATGTGGCAGCTCTCATAGTCTATTACGCAGCGCTGGACAACCTCACGTCAGCCTTGGTGAAAAGGATGTGCCCACCGCCTACTACCCTACTGGCCGCCTATGCAGAAGTCGTTGTCGCAAGTGCGGACTTGGGACAAAATATCTCTGGCCTGTTGCCCTCTTTGGGGCCGGTAGCCCACCTAGTGCAGATTCAGGGGCTTAATCAGGTGTTTGCTCACCAAACCCCTCTTATGAACCAGGTACCCCAATTCCCTATGGTGCCGCATCCAGGGCAGCTGTTGAATTATGCACCTCCTGCGACTTCCTATTTGCAGCCCCAATAGTAATACAACTATTCCCAGATGGCTCCGCAATAGCAAGCATATTCCCAATAGCCCCAAGTGCCATTATACTTGTCAGGACTAGACTTTCCTCCAGCCTATCAAAATCAGCTGGCGGCCTCGCCTGCTTTTCTCCAAAATTCGGCCCCATCGCCTGGAGGCACGACTAAGAAGGACAAGCTAGAAGAACTAACTGAGATGATCAAGAAGATGTCCACGGAGATAACACATCTAAAAAACCAAAATAACCAGTTGCAGGCCTTCTAATGCAATTTTTAGGCCAACCTCAATACGAACAATCAAGATAATAGAGACAACAGAGACAATCGGGAAGTAGGCACCTCTTCCGGGTAGAATTATGAGAGGGGGCAGAGTGCTAATCAAAATGCAGAAAGAAGACCTTCTCAGAGGCATAATCGTACATGGAACACCAGGCCGAATAACGGAGGAGTCCCCACGCCATTCGATCAACCAGCAAGCAACGACAAAATATCCAGCGGCGTGTATCTGGCTGAATCAGCTTTGTCCGGATGGTGTCGACTTCACAAAACCAGTAGACATTCTGAGCTAGATTGTCTTAAGTTCCAGACAGCTACTGAAATCTTCCAGGTGGAGGTACAAAATGCTATTGACAATGCCAATTGCAGGGACATTGTCCCATCCGAGCCCTACGATTCCTCATGTCTGGTCATCAATCAGGTGTCGTTTCCGCGAGGTGACCGCAACGAGCCTGAACCTGAGCCTACTCCTACTAAGGATGAGAAAGCGCAAGAAGTAAGTAATGAACAAACCTTGGCTCAACTCTTTGATCTAGTAGATAATGGTCCGGTAGATGAAGAAGAACCATTTGTAGATGAGGTCCACATGTTCCATTAATGGTCAAGTCCTTACTTCCTTAGGAATAGGCAAGCGGGTGGATCCTTTACAACTTCTACCCCACCAAACAAATTTGCCACCTCGCCTGATCCAAATGCCAGCAATAACCCTAGGCTCCCTCATATACCTGCCCAATATCTCAACAAGAACTAGTCTCAAAACTAGTCGCAAAATCAACCTCAAAGCCAACCCCAAAATCCACCTGGGCAAACCAAGGTCCAAACCCCTAGTTCTCCCATAGGCCAAGCTTTTAGGTTTGAAATTGAGCAAATGGGTGAATATGTGGTAGAAGAGTTCAAGAAGGTGAAAATCAGTTTGTCAACCTTCGAATTACTCAAGGTTCCTACCATGAGGCATTCTTTCTTTAGGGTTCTGAATGGGACTCCCTCCTCTAATACGATACAAGAGACCCCAGCCAAGAGGGTAACCTTTGAGGAGCCTAGAAAAGAACCAGAAATACAAGGTAATGCCTACAAAATGAGGGATGTTCTTGTGAATCAGTCAGCAAGTGAGCAAGTTGAAAAGGAGTCAGAAAGGGTGAATAGGCTGTTTTCTAAGGACCAGCAACTTAAGCAAGCCAAGGATATGGGCAGTGATAGGAATAAAGGTTAAATAGCTCAAATGAACACACCTGTGGGCATCCTCCAAGGGAGACTGAAAACTCCCCCTTTCCTGACCACCATTAGGATCTTTGGGAAGAATCTGCATAACTGCTTGCTTGACTCAGGAGCTTCCACCAATGTCATGCCCTTAGCCATATGCAAGGCTCTTGGCATCACTCCCACACCTTCAAAGAGAAAGGTGACCCAGCTGGACAAAACAGAGATTAACATCGTGGGTGAAATAAACTGCATCCTCATGCAGATCGTTATAGACCCACGGATACAACAGGTCATTGATATCCAAGTGGCAGACATTCCTGATGCTTATGGAATTATTTTGGGAAGGGAGTTCACCAAAGCGCTGAATGGATATACCTCCACTAACATTTCTCACATGTGGCTGCCATGGAAGGGGCTGCCAAATCATATCTGCATCGATCGTGAACCCCGTATGAAGTATATGATCACAGAATATAATAATCTCAGCGAGGTGTTGTTCGCCGAGACTGACTTAGGGAATTATCGCCCTTTTGCCTACCAAAATGAGGCCTGGCCTCAGGAAGAAAGTGCGGATGAAGTATTGCTGGTGTTGTGTATTCCTTTGGCTAGTTCTACACGAATGCCCCCGGATACCGAAACATTGATAGAAACAGACAATGAGCCGAGTAAGGATGATAACTAGGGGCTACTCAATGGCTTCCAGGAGTTCATGGAAAAATGTGTAAGAGATCAGCTTAGCCTAGGAGCTAGAATGAATTTCCAGGATATCTTATTACCGAACTGGTGTAGGGTCCATAATGCTGCTCACTCTGAATTTGATTGTTGCCTGTGCCAAGCGGTAGTGGAGCATGTTAAGAAAGCAGCCGCTCCTCAAACAGAAACACCCAAGGAGACACCACCAGAACCGCTTGTTGGTCATTGCCCTCAACTGGAAAACTCCCTTAAAATCACAAGGCCTGCCATCCAGCCAAAAGGGAAAGGAAGTTTGACCAGACATGAGGATAAGGAATCCTCTGCGTGCTGGACACTCTGATTTGACAAATTGAAGTCAAGGCAAGGAGCTAGAGTGGGGATCAAACTCATCAGTCCAACAGGTAAGACATTTCTTGCTACCCGCCGATTGCAATTTTATTGCACCAATAATGTAGCATAGTATGAGGCCCTAGTCCTTGGCTTTCTCATGGCCTTGAAGAAAAACGTAAAAGTGCTGGAAGTCTTTGGGGATTCCGCACTCATAGTTAAGCAGGTCAGGAAGTTGTACTCCTGCCATGATCGGAGACTCATGAATTATAGGCACATGGTTTGGGATCTCTTAGACGGCCTAGATGCATTCAACATACAATTGATCCCTCGTGCTCAAAATCGCACAGCCGATGCCTTAGCTCAAGTGACCAGCACTCTACAACCCCTCTCTTTATCTAGGCTCAAGAAATTCACTGTTGAGCTGACATCCACGCCATCAGTCCCAGATAATGTTACCCACTTGCAAGTCTTCAATGACGACAAGCATATCCTCCAGTTCATCACAAGCTCCGACATCTTCGTAGCTCAAATAATCGATGAAACTGATTTACAGAAGGCTATATTAGACATAGAGTGGGTCATCAAACTCAGAACCAACACAATTCCTAGAGGTATGGTTTAGCTAGAATGAATATTTGATTTAGATCAGATCAAGGACCAGGATCAGCAAATGAAAAAGGAAGCTATAAGTAACCAGTGCAACGCTCATAACCTTCGGATAGCCGAGGATGCTAGGAATTTTTTTATCGGAAAGGTGTGCATGCCTGAGGAAAGGAAGGGAATCACGGATGCATTGCAAAGATACCATGATGTGGTGGCATGGAGCTACTAAGATTTAAAAATGTATGACACCTCTATCATTACACATACCATCCCTCTAAAGACAGAAGTGAGACCATTCCGTCAGCGGCAGCGCCCTATCAATGCCTTGCTAGAACCTGTCGTTTACAAGGAGGTGCAGAAGTTGCTCTCGACAAGAATTATTTTTCCTGTTAGGCACTCCACATGGGTAGCTAATTTGGTCCCGGTCAGGAAAAAGAATGGAGAGATTAGGTTATGCATGGATTTCTACAATCTAAACCACGCCTCAGAAAAGGACAACTATCTAGTGCCTTCGCTAGATGAGGTGCTGCAGATCGTCAATGGCTCCCAAATGATGTCGTTCCTCGACGGATACTCGGGGTATAATCAGGTCATGGTGCAATATGAGGATCGCCACAAGACTGCGTTCACCACTAAGTGGGGGACGTTTGCATACAGAAGAATGTCATTCAGGCTCATCAATGTCGGTGCCACTTTCCAACGCGCCATGGATATCGCCTTCAAAGACCTGATTGGAAAGTGCATAATCATCTACATGGATGATTTGACCGTATTTTCTAAAAGGCGGGGTGATCATGTCTCTGACTTATGTAAGGTATTTTAGAGATGCAGAGAGTTCGGGGTTTCTCTCAACCCCAAGAAGTGCATTTTCGGAGTGACTGAAGGTAGATTGCTCGGGCACATCATTTCAGAGCAAGGAATCTCCATTGATCCTGAGCGCATTGAATCATTACTCAAGATTCAGCCCCAGGCAGCAAGAAGGAATTAAAATGTTTCTTCGGGAAGATCAACTTTGTCCGAAAATTCATCACAGGTTTCGTAGAAATTGTCAAACCTCTCAATGCCATGCTTAAAGAGGACACCAAAGTTGAATGGACACCTGATGCCAAACAATCCTTTGAGAAAATCAAATGGGCCATTGTTGAGGCACCTATGTTAGTTAGCTTAGATTATCTAAAGCCATTCTATATCTACTCATTTGCTTCAGAGCATTCTTGTGCTAGCATGTTGACCCAAAAGGATGATGAAGGAAACGAGCATCCGATCACCTTCATGAGTGCTCCCCTCAAAGATGCTGAATTGCGTTACCACAACATAGAAAAGTAGGCGTACACTCTCATCCGAGGAGTGAAGAAGTTTAGACACTACATTCTACGCAACAAGGTGTTCGCTATTGTCCCCGACCCAATAGTCAAAACGCTGCTTATGCAGAATGAATTGGGTGAACGAAGGGCTAAGTGGGTCACCCTGCTCTAAGAGTATGATATGGAAATCCAACCGATGAAATTGGTGAGAGGGTAGACACTCACATGTACAATCACCGAAACAGTAGTAGAAGCTGGACTTGAACTCATGGTACAGCAGTATCAGCTTGAAGATGTCTCCCTAGGAGAATGGTACCAAGATGTCGTTTATTATCTACTGAATCATAAGTGTCCGCTGCATCTGCAAGGAGTCCAAAAAAGAGCCCTAAGATTGAAAAGTAATGGTTACATGTTACAGGATTCCATTCTCTACAAGAAGAACCATGAAGGAATTTACCTGAGATGCCTTGGCAAGGACGAAGCAGAACACGTTTTGAAGGAGCTCCACAATAAATTTGGTACGGGCCATGGTTTGGGTTCTTCTACAATGCATCAAATACTGAGAGCAGGGTAATATTGGCCAACCGTCTTCAAGGATGCCCATTGCCATGTTCGTTCCTGCCACACGTGCCAGACCGCTGTCACCAGGGAGAGGAATGTTGATGTCCCACTGCAGCCTGTGCTGGAGGTAACGCCTTTTGTGCAATGGGGTCTCGACTTCATTGGTCTGGTAAGCCCTCCATCGTCTGCAGGACACAGGTACATTCTTATCGCTATTGATTATTGTACTAGATGGACGGAAGCAATAGTATGTAAGCAATGTACAACTGAAGTAGTTACTAATTTCTTAGAAAGTTTTATTTTGAATTGTTTTGGTTATCCGTATGCTTTGGTATGTGATAATGGACCTGCATTCGCCTCATTAAAAATTTGCTAGCTGGGTGTTTGACTATGGAATAGCCCTCAAATTCTCGTCCAATTACTACCCTCAAGGCAATGGCCTTGTTAAGTCCACGAATAAGAATTTGATTACTGTGATCAAGAAGCTGCTAGATAGGAATCCCAAGGACTGGCATACCCAGCTCCATTTTTCCCTTTGGGCTGATCGCACCCGCCACAAGGCTGCCCTTGGTGATTCTCCGTTCCACCTTGTCTATGGTCTTGAGCCTATATTCCCCATCCACCTGAAGATTCCTACTCTTCAGTTCATCAACGATTTTTATGAGGGGGGAGATTGTAGGGAAGCTCGATTAGCTGAGCTCTTACATTTAGAGGAAGTCTAAAACCATGCAATAGAAAATTTTGCCAAACATCAGGGCGTAGTTAAGAGATGGTTCGACTGTCGAGCCAAGATCAAGGCCTTTAGAATTTTAGATTTAGTCTTATATTGGGACAAGGCCCATGAGAAGAAAGGGGGACACAACAAATTTGACAAGCTCTGGCTTGGCCCCTTTCAAATAGCTGAGATTTTGGGAGATAATGCCTTCCGCCTAAAGACCTTAACCGGTGAGTGTCCCGTTGCCAATCAACGGGCAGCACCTGAAGCATTACTTCTAGGCTTGAGCTCCTTCGACCTCTTCGTTGTGAATACCTGTACATAAGTTAGAGTAGTTGCTTTCTTGCTTGTTTGTGTTTTGCTTGCGTCACTTTTTGTTTTCTCCCTCCTGGCAGTTTTGTTTCGAAAGAGGTTTCTCACTCCTTTGCGGTGGCCATGCTTGCCTAACAAGCGGTTCACTTTGTTGTCCGTTCTTTGTGTTCTTTGGCTAAACATTCACTCTAGACTATCGGTCTTTGCAAAGCTATCCGTGAATGATTTCGTTGTTTAAACTTTACTCAGAAATTGACCCTTAAAATGGATCTTCTTACCCACATCTCAGATCTCACACAAAGCACATGATAATAAATTCTGAAGGACTATACTATGGTTGTTATGACACCCTAGTGAATGAAAATTTTCAAGTCTACTCCAATGACCACTGCAGTCTCAAACCCATTGTAGGCTTCAATGCTTACCCAGTCGAACTAAATGGTAAAAGAGAAATGAAATATCAAAACAAAAAAGGAAGAAAAGAAACTCTGAAAAAAAGAAAATAAATGACCGTATGGGCGTTCGGATAACTCTACCGAGGCTATGGATGCCAGGCCGACAGTAGAGCAATATCCGTGAGATTGTAGCGACAACTCCACCGGGGCTACGGACGCCTGACTGGTAGCGGGGCAATGTCCAGGTTACTTTTGGTGTTAGGCAACTCATGTAGCTTACTCGGTTGAAGTGATGACCCTGGTCACTATCCCTAGGAAAGGAATGAACTCACTTCACACACGCTTCTGAGATGTCCTATAAGTTGACCCAATTAAGGAGCTTGTTCTCCCAGATTCATCTTTGGAAGCCGCTCCTAGTCTGTGAAACCAGAGATTCTTGTTCCTGAATGAATATTTATCCCTAGAATGCTCTGGAGCGTTCTCTAATGGAGTCGCCATTTATTGTGCCCTTAGCACACACGCCCTGTTTCGAATGGGGACCCTCTTTTCTTTCGCCTCGTTAGGCCTTTTTGGGGCTGCCTTATTTTGCATGCCCCTCTTTTTTGATATTTCGCATGGTCAATGTTGTTCCAAAGTTTTATCATAAATCGACCATGCCTCCGCTTTTGGTCTTTTGCTGCCCTCCGGGGCCTCGTGGGTTCCCTCTGGCTTTTGGGCTTTGGAGTGGCCCTGGGCCCCTACAGGCCCGGGCCTCCGGGGTTCCCTTATCGGGCTTCCCCTCTGCATTCAACATCTTTCGCAGCGTTCACTGGGCGTCTGCCCACCCCTCGGGCTCCGGAATGCTCCTCGCCGTCGCCGCTATCGAATGCCAGGTTCCCTCGGCGGCGATTCCCTCCCAGCCTCCCGCCGTCCGGGTCCCGGGCCTATCTTCACTGTGGCAGTTCAAAGGTGTCAAAAATTAAATAGCGGCCATTGCATTGCGTCCTCCCGGCCGCCGAGTCCCTATGCCTCCACTGCCTCCGCCGACTCAATTCAAATTTCACCAACTTTGCCGCGGCCGTACTAGGCATTTAATGCACGCATTAATGGCAGTTTGGGGTATATAATGCCCGGCCTGCCAAAGTCATTTTTACAATCTGAATTGAACCGAGTTTGAGAAGCAATCAACTGGAGTCCACCACCTTCGACTACATCGTGATCGTGGACGTCAACACAATTTGGTCACTCCCCAGTGGATTTCACCTCTCCCCGCTCTGCGTTTTTTGAGGTAAGCCATCCCCTCACCCTCCTATGCATCTTTTTCATACTTTCCAAAGATTTAGATAAATGAGCAAAATTGATGTGGGTTGGTAAAATGATAGAATATAAAATAGCGCACCGAACCCATGTTTTGAAAATTGGCGAAACCATTAGGAATGACCTAGTCACCGATTCGGAAGTCACCCCTGGCGCAGCTGTTCTTCACACAGGGAAAACTCCCTCCCCGGGCCCGAAACCCATTTTCATCAATAGAACTCAAACTCCAAGGCGGTCACCAACGGAAATCCCTCTCGCCGTCCCCGGGTGGTCGGGATTCCCCCTTCGGACTTCCGCGTGTGTTTCACCGCGCTTGAACGACCAATCGAACCCCGCCTCCTAGCTTCCGAGCCCCCCTCTGTTTTGATCGCCCTCCGAACTTGAAAGTCGAGCATGCATCCATTTGTGCCCTGGGGTTTAGACCCCGGAACTCTATCCCCAGAAGTCCGCTGGTGCTTTACTGTCCTCACGGAATTCATTCATCGGCCTCCCGCTCCTCGGGCTCTGCCCAAGCTTTCGTCGGTAGTCTTTGGCAATGCGGAATTCTTCCATCTTTCCCATCGGACCCCGAGTGTCGGACCTCCGTGTTTAATTTTCCACCGTTTCCAACATCAGAGTCTTTCGGCGAGGTTCCCGATGCCGCCCGACCCCCGGGCCCCACCCTCCTCTTCACGGTGGGCTCGTTCTCCCAGTCTGGCAGCCTTCGTGTCCCTGGATCCCGGATCCTGGACTTCCACCCACGGAAGTCCGCTGATCTCCTCCCGGCGGGATCCCCGCCCATCCAACCAGTACTTGGATCCCGGGCTTCCCTTGGCCATCTAAAATTGCCGAAATCTGCCCTGCCCTAGGACCCTCCAGGCCCGGTCGTCCGGAGTTCTGTTTCTAGAACTCCATCACGGTTCCGCTATCCTCCATGGTGGAACCCTGCCGGCTTCCCGCCCGCCGGGCCCCGAGGATCTGTCTATCGCCGCCATGTCAATCAACGTGAAAATCATGAGGCCGTCATCACCCCGCGTTGCCCCACCTGTCAAGCCCCAGCCGTCCCTTCGCTACCGCCATTCAAATCATTGCTGAAAATCTCGCGGCGGCCGGTGCCTCATGTCGCCCAGCCACTAGGTCCCGGCGTTACCTCCGCCACCGCCAAGCATAAATGGTAAGTGTGCCCCATCCATCTTTCGGATCCCCGGACCCCAGCTCTTGGACTTCCGCCACTAGATTTCCGCCGGTTGTCCACTGTTGCCAGTGGCCGTCTTTTAACTACTTCCCGGCCTGAGATCCCCGATGCCCTTTAGATTGACCCAAGCAAGCCTAAATCCAGAATCTGACTCCGACCCATGTCCTAAAATTTTCCGTTCTCCATCATAGGCCTCCTAAAACATTAAAATTTGGCCAGGAAGGGTCTCCGAGAGCTTTCGACCATGTTTTCCCTTTTGAGCAGCATTCCTGCCAGGGAAGTCTAGCCCTCCAGGCCTGGATTGTCCAAATGCCCTAAAACGAAAATCGATACCATCTAAGGATAAAATTTATGATATACTTAATGATTATTTAGGTGTTATCTTTGAAATATGGACTAACATGAATGCTTTTGATGTTTGTTGCACTAACTTTGCCCTTGCTTGTAGAATATATGGAATCGGCTGCAGGGACTTCAGGGGCCTCCGCCGAAAAGGATAAGGGCAAGAAATCAGGGAGGGCCGCTTGGCGAAAAGAAGATAAAGATCAGATGAAGTTTCAGTTTCAGGGTGAGCCGCTCCAATCAAAGGTCTCAACAGACTTGAAAGAGATCTCAGATACCAACATTAGCTAAGTGGACATAGATGAGTTCACTTAGAGGGTCAAGGTCAACCCTACAACAAAGAATTCCAGACTAATATGTCAAAGTGGAATCGCCAAGGCTACCGATTTTCCTCCCTCTCTCATAGCACCTGAACTAGTGATGGCCTACCGAGAGGCCTATCAAACTAACACCAGGACAATTATGGACAAGGAGGGGAACATCCTCACCGACATGTCGCCAGAAGGAATCACTAAAACATTTCACATTCCCACATTCTCACATATGGAGGTCCCCTCATTGGAACAATGCCAAGCGGCATGGGATGCTAATCCTACAGGGTGCAAAAAGTCTATCAACCTCTACTGGCTTAAGGAGAAATAGGGCAGCGCTGCAAAGGTTCCCCAAGAGCTGTTCCGCAGCGACTTCCACAAAGACTAACATGACTTGGTAACTATGCTGAGTAGGGTTATGGGTCTCCTAGCAGCCGCCTACTTCCAAGAATGGATGACCTACTACATCGATCAGATTCTGTGAGGGAATGAGGACGTTAACACCAAAACCTCATTCGACTGGGGAGGCATCATTAGCAACTACTTCCATGAGCCGTTCGTCAACGTCAAGAAGAGCTCCAAGTTCTATATGAGCTCCTACCTAGTATATTACCTGGTAGGCCAAAGACAATACAGTGGGTTATTTGTGGCACTAGATCAGGGACATAAGCGAGGGCTCAAGCCATTCGACAAATACCCTTAGCTTTAATACTGCAACTTTAAGAAGGAGTACTGCCGGATCAATGATGCCTTCATTGGCCATATCATCAGATTGATCGCATAAGACTTCAAGAGGAGAGTCTCTCACAGTGCCAGGGCACTCCTGAAGGAATATGCCTTCCTATTCATCCAGTTCCCCAGGTTCACCTACATCAGTGCCTAGGGATTCACGGAACGGCCAAACAAATTGCTAAGGTACCCAAATGATAGGATCATTCTCCTAGAGCTTTCCCGACAGCTCTAACACATCCAGACAGTCTTCGGCAATAAGCATGTAGAAGGGATCCCCTATCCCATGACCCTCGACCAAGGCTTGTATCGACTGCAGACATCTCAATGCGCCGACAACTCTGAGAAAGAGCTTAAGGAATATAATTTTGACTGGTACATGGCTCACCCGCGAATAGACCCACATGGCCATGTCAGGAAGGCATTGGGGCTGGCGTATGCCCACAAATACCACATTGAAGACTTCTAGGCAGACTGCAAAGACGACAAGGAGGTCCGCGCAAGGCACTACATGCACATGACTATGCAGTTTTTGAGAAGGGTGCAGCCATTCCCAGTGCCGGATCAGGTTGAGGAGGATGGGTCTACAATCATCCACCCAAGGTACCCTGCGATTGTCGACTTGGCAATCCCCTCCATTGATTGGGATGAGCAAGAGGTAGATGACCTAGATACCATCACCCAGCCGATCATAACTTGCACTAAGGAGTGGGTCGATGGGCAGGTGGCGCAACTGAAGCAACAGGGGGTAGTCCTAACATATGAAGAGCTCAAGAGCAAGCTAAGCACCACGGAGGACGTTGCCGCCACCACATCAGCTGGTGAGACTTCTAAGTCTCCTCCTGTCACCAGGTCTCAAAACAAGAAAGGAACAGAAACTGCACAATTTGCGGACCCCAAGGAGCAATCAAAGAAGGACACGGGAGGCTCATCTCCCAAGAGGATCAAGCAGACAGTGACTACAACATAATTGCAACCTCCCTTGCTTCTCCCTCCCTCGACTGGTGCACCGCCTACCTCTTAGGCCATGATCACCGCATCTCCATCGGCGGTGGACATTTTTGTCCATCTTGCCCCTTCACCCCCAGCCGGGTCAGTGGTTGTCATTGATTCCTCCTCTGGCGTGACCACTCCTCCTTCCTCTGCCACCATGTCACCTATCACATCCCTCCCACTGGCAACAATATCATCGACTGTCCCCCTTTCCACTATACTTGAGGCTATCACGCGACATCTACAGAGTCTTCCCCCTTAGCTCTCACAGATCCTAATGGACCCCGCACTCCAAGCAGCCCTCGTCCAAGCCCTCGCAACAGCTCATCCTTCACAACCACCAACAGGGCCGCCAGCCATGGAAGCCACAATGACAATCTTGAAAGAGTTGGAGGAGCAAGAGCAGGAAGCCTCAAGGTCTATGGAGGAAGAGGCTGATGAATATCATGAACACCCCAAGTACGAGCATCGAACCATCGACAAGGTGGTCTATGAGGGGGAAGAGATAGGCTCTTCCGAGAGCGGGGATGAGGAGGATGGCTCGGCTGCCAAGGAGATCATCCAAACATTTGATGCGGACCTTGAGGAGGAATTGGCACAGCAACCAAAGGATGTTGGGGAGGAAGCAGAAAAGTCACCGCAGGGAGAAGAGGGGCAGCCATCGGATGAACAACGGCAAAAAGATTTATCTGAGGCTGAGACCCATGTTGTAAAGAGCCTGGAGGCCAAGATAGCTGAAGAAAAGAAAGAAGAAGAAACAGCGATAGAAGAAGATACCACCCAGCAATTGTCTACCAAGCTGCTCGTCAAACACCTCGTGTTCGTTTGTGACTCTGACGAAGAGGAGGATGCTACGAAAGAAAAAGAGCATCCCCAAAAGGAAAAGGAGGCAGAGGTCTTACCTCTAACTGAGAAGGGTGAGGGCAGCCATGATGCACTCAAGGACAAATCTGCCATGCCTGACTGGTTAGAGAAATAGCTTGAAAAGACAACCCCAGTGCTGAAGGACTCGAGGGAAAGATTGGAGGCCATCTTGGCTCGATCCCTAAGCACAACAAAGAAGGAGAAGAAGCCCAAGGTCAGATCTAAGATAACAATGGATGCTTTCGGCTCCCGGGTGGCACAAATTGCAACACCTACAGTTGGCCAGACAGGGGTGAGTTACAGTGTCTCCACCATTGACTTGGGGACAGCGACTAGGGAACAAAAGGTTGAACATCTGGAAGAATCGGTGGCCACAGTGGTACATTTGATCAAGCAAGACAAGGTCACCAAGGATCAACTCAAGGTGTAGGTTGCTGCCCTAACCGACTACATTCAGCAATGGTCCTCAATGGACGACCTGCCCACCACCTCCACAGCGGCGCCATAGTTGCTCTCCAAGGAGCAGATTGACAAGATGGAGAGGAGGAAGAACTTAGAGAAAACAAATGAGGATTGGTTCTGACGCGTCACGTACATCAGGAATATGGGAATCAGTAGGGCTGTGCGGACAGCCAATAAGTTCTTGGACCTGATCCAGTCCCTGGAAAGCATGAGGAGGCTCTGCACCAATTTTCCTGCAACATACGACTCCACCTTCCCAAGGATTAAAGCCATCCTTTAGATGCCTGAGAGCACATGGAAAGAGAAGCTAGAGCTAAAGATGGAGGATCATTGGCTGGTGGATGTGTGGCGTAGAGACCTCATCAACTAGAGGGAGAGGATGGAGCAAATCATGAATAAGGTAGATCCAGATGTTGAGTGGATCAAAGAAATCTGGGCAGAATGCACCGAGTATCTCAAGCTGATGATAGGCTATGATATGCCCACGGTACAAATGGATGTTGAGAAGATCAAGCCATACTTCTAAGAGAAGATCAAGGATGGGACAGCCGAAGAAATAACAACAAAATTCCTGAGTTTTGCTGCTCGTGCTTTCGACCGATCTAAGCTATTCAAAGACCAGGGCTCGAAGTATGATGAAGATTGGAAGCAGCTGGAAGAAAATGCTAAAGAATGGAGCTACCAGGCATTAAGATGTGAGATCCTCGAGATCGACAAGCTCCAAGCAGTCATCCTCAAGTATATTGAGCACGCAGCTTCTGAGGAGCAAGAGGACAACCCAGCCAAGGAAGAAGACCTCGCTAAAGAATAGCTACAACTAAGAAAACAACAATTAGCTATAGGACGAAAGAGCAATAGTGTCATCCACTAGATGACGAAATAGGGAAGGGACAAAAAATGTTTTTAAATTGTAAATCTATTTGGGGGTTAGGTGAAACCCTATTTTCTAATGAATCTTGGCCACACAATTGTAATGAATCTTGGCCATTCATTTAACTTTTGGAAAACTATAAATAAAGCACTCCCTCATTTGCAAAAGTGAGAGTTGAGTTGTTGTAAAGGCATGCTGTAGAAATTTATAAGAAATATCATTGACTTGGTGTATTTTCTTGATTTCTCTCATATCATTTGATTCATTTCTCCAATTTCACATGTTAGCTTAGATCTTATTGCTGTTCAGTTAGCTGTTTGCCTTATTTAGTTAAATCTTAAGAATGCTGTTGGGTGATTGTGAAAATTCCTGCTTTGTTGATGATCCCTTAGTCCATAATTTTTGTTGTTTGCTGAAGGTAGATAGTTGTGCAAACTTAGCCTGGACTTGATTTGAAGCTGCCCCAAACATTTATTTTTAATTCATGCATGTATGTGGTGGATGAAGGATGAAATATCTGCAGCCCTTAGAAGATAGCACAATTTCCATGATACTGTGAAATCTCTGGTTAAGTGGGATATTGTTTTGAGGAATTTTCTATTGTAGGAACTCCATTGTCACTATTCATTGCAAGCTTCAGACTTAGGAACTTTTCTTTCCCTTCGCTCTTTTTCCCCTTTTTTAGAAACTGAACAATACCAAGGTTCATTGCACATTGTAAAGCCAAACCCAACAACTAAATGGAGTTCAAGATTACTGTTTGAACCTACAGCCTATGCATATCAACTTCCCATCTTAAGGACTCCTTTTCAAAAATCCAACTTCATGCTTTATGTCCACACTTTGTATTTTTTGTAAGATCACCTTGTGATTCCAACAAATCACATCAACTACTGAGGTATCTAAGCACTGTCATGACCTGACATCCGAGAGACCTTGGGATAGTGTTCTGCAATTTGATTATGAGAGACTGTCTTTCAAGAGAGGTAGTGCACCTACGCATTACCTGTGTTGAGAAGTGCATAAAAATACCATCAACAGTCCTCTCTTGGAGACATTAGGCACAATGTTCCCTAAGTGATTGACCTTGCATTAACTAAACAAGACTCCTTTGAACATCTTTTACATTTTACAATTTACACTTTTGCATTTTTGCATTTTGTACTTTTTCCACCTTGCATAACACAACTTGCATTTCCATTGTACCATTACTTTTTTTTCATGAGTTCTAAGCATATGGAGGTTTTCTTGTCTCATGAAGCATGAACCAACATTTTCCTTTGTGGTGCCTTGTTAAAGTTATCAGGAGGTATAAATTTGATATGGTTGAGCTGGAAGCCCACCTGGTAGCATGACTTTTCCCCATAGCCACCTTTGTGTTTGTGAGTGCATAACAACTAGTATATGTATACTTGGGCCTTCTCACCCAGTGGACCACTATGAGTTCTATCACCCTAGAGTGAGTATATCTTGTCCACCCCATTTTTCTTCTCTTCTAGTTCTTATCATTACATGATTTTGTATCTTGATGGTTTGACTTAGGATCTTGGATCCTGGGGGCTTGACTTCCTTCTTGATCTTTGTCATTCTTTTTCATATGGATCCATATAGTCAAATCTATCTTGAATGTCTACTTTAGTGTGAGTTTGAAGCAAGTTCATCCACTCACTGAAGTGGGGGAAAATGTGCCATAGAAAAAAGGACCCTTTGCTTGACACGAGAATAATTCATGATAAAATGGACTTAATGAGGCCTTGATTCAAGTGTTGTGAGGTATTTTATACATCCACACTAGGTCTTGGACCCTTGCAAATTGAAAAACATGATTTTAATGGTGTCTTGTAAAGGTGTTGTAAAGTGTTGTAAGATACTTTCACACTTTTTTTAGACTCAATAAACCTATTTATCCCTAATTCAACATTATAAAATATATTTAAATACATTATCACATCAATCTAGAAGGCTTATAAAATAAACTTAAATTTGTTAATCTAGAGTTGTAATGTGTCTTACATGTTCACATTGGATGGTGTGCCTTTCTAGGCTATGTGGACCTCATTTTAGTGTTGCAAAGTGTATTTAATCACACTTGAACATTGATTTCTATGTCCCAAGCCCTATTTTACATTTACATCATCACTAATAGGCCCCTATTACCCCATATTATACATCTTAAGGCATAATCTGATGAAATACTTGACATAGTCATCATATAAACCTAATTTTCTTACTTCTTGGCATTCCAACTAGCAAAAATAAACCATATGGGACCCATTTTCCATTAGTGGAAAATTAGTCCCATCTAGGTGGGACCCATTCGCCACTACATTTGAACCATTTTTAGGGTTTGAGCAAGAAAAATTAGGTTTTAAGTTTAACTTTTCTCCATGTCAGCCTTGGGGGTCCAATTTATGGGAAAATAAGGTGAATTTCCTATAAATACAACCTTCTAAACTCTAATTTAGAATAACACAACTTCATTCATCATATATCTTTCATCTCAAGTCAAGCAACTTAGGGCTTTATCATTGCAAGACATCAATTTAGTTTCCAAAGACATTGAAAGGCATATTCTACTTGTTTTGTTGCAGACTTTCAAGATCAATCATCATGTCAATTTAATATATTACATTGTTGCATGCTCCATTCCATTCTTTCATCATTTTGGTTTAATTACCTAAATGGGGTTTGACCAAGGAAAACCCCCATGGCCTAACATTCACCATTTCTTCTTCTCTTATTGTGTGAACATTTACAGATTTAGGTCCCTTGAAAGTTTAGAAATCATTGAAGATCAAGTTGAAAGGTTACTAAAGTCTTCTCATTCAAAATAGTAAAAATATCAACAAAAACTCATTTTTAGACCCATAAATCAAAGTTTTAGAAGCAGACACCTATGGAAATTCAAAGTGCAGATCGAACACTCCAGAATCCACTTTTGAAAATTTAGAAATTCAAAAGTGGACTCATTCACCATGGGTGGAAAATGAGTCCCATTTCCAGGTCATTTTTTTATTTTCTACATTTTATGACACCCTTTTGATAGAAACAATTTTTGGATCAGTTTACCAAAATTGGGACTGATTCGCCGAGAATGGCAAATGAGTCCCTCTAGGCCTGAAAATCAGTATCATTAGTGTTTCAGAAAAAATTTCCAAACTCCTTCAACCTTTCAGGTGCACACTTCAAGTTTCATTCATTCTTTTTTGGCTTTGCATTTGTTTCTAGTGCATTTTTCCATTACATAATTTGTTTTCAAACATCGCTTGTTTCTTAGGTTTTGCATTCATATTTGATAAATTTCATAGCTTAATTGCACTTATTTTATTAAATTTAGCCTAATTAACATCATACACATACAAATTTGAATGAACCCCTTAGTATTTTTGGCCCTACCTCTCTCCTTTTAGGTGAAAAACCCTAGAAGAGCAAGAGAAGTGCATTGGTGCCAAAAATCTATGGTTCAATTTAATAATGCAAAAATAAAGATTCATAAGTTTAGCTTACATGAAATAAAGTAAAGGTGACTTAATTAATTAATCAATATGAATAAAGTAATCAAGTAAACCTATTACTCTAACATGCCCCCTTAAGATGAACTTAGGGAGAAGCTAAGAAACTAAGGAAAAAATGTATGAAAGAAAAGATGGGTCCTAACAACTAGGCCAGATGAGGTACCCATGTACAAATATAAAATATCTCTCACAACAAGAGAAAAGGAGAAAACCTCATGGGAAAAACTCCTCTCCAAAAGAGAAAAATACAAATAAAGGACTAAGAAGCCTCCAACCAAGAAGAAATTGTTCCAAAAGATAGAAACAAAGGATGAACATGGAAAACACCATTGAAGGATGAAGAAGCTGCAAAAACTTTCATAGAATGACTACTAAAATGCTAAAAAATAGGAATGCAAGAGTGTCCATCTGGTAAGTGCTCCATCTCATCAAAATGCATGGGTAACTAGACGCTACATTTGCTTAGTAGATAGGAAGAAATATTGTATACATGGCTCACTCGAATGCAAAACCAAAGAAGCGTTAACACCAACAATAGAAGCCCCCCCATAATGTTGACAAGGAAGTGGTATGATAGGTACACTGAAATTAAATTCCTAAAAGTAGTGCATGAAGAGGAACCAAGAACATCTGAGGGTGCAGTCATGAAAGTACAAATAGATATAAAGGATGTGAAAACAAAAGTCACATATGCATGAGAAAGGTATGAAGGCAAAACAAAGGCAAACATTAACCCCCATGGAACTTTATATCATAATGTGAGTACAACAAGACACAGTGATGTGCAAGAATCCCAATAATACACATACAAAGTTGAGGCACTTTATTTCAGTGCATCTATAGATGATAAATACATGTAATGTGAGCCCATAAAGTCCAAAAAAGACTACAACTAAGAAGAAGGATTTCTAGAAAAAACCAAAAATCAAATATGGAAACCACCTGCAACACTAGCAAAGGAGATATGAATTTTATTGAAAATGAAATGGACCTAAGAAAAAATCTCAGAAAATACCCACACCACTAGAAAGTAATCTAAATCCTCTTTCTGAGGATATCTCGTTTGCCCGATTTCGACATCATGGGAAAATGTTATGGCCTCTGAAAGAAAATAGCTCCCAAAGTGCAAAAAACATAGTATGTTGCATTAAATTTGATGGCCAAATGGCTGTCATAGAAAATCTGCAAGCCTAAAATTGATGGCCAAATGGCCATCGACACTTTTTTACAATTTTCCTTTTTGAATTTAAAAAAATAAAAAAATAAAAAATTACAATAATTTTTTTTTTTATAATTTTTTTTTTTTAAATTTATATTTGGGTGGGGCGGCATGTGGGCCCACTCTCACCACAACCAATGTGGGGTGTGGTACACCTGCGTAGGGGTACCTACCCTATGGATTTTTTAAAAACCAAAAAAAACATTGTAAAATTTTTTAATTTATTTTAAAGCTTTTAAACATAATTTTTTTTTTACAATTAAAAATCTACTAGAATTTTTTTTTCTAGAAAAAATTATTATTATTTTTTTTTAATGAAATTTTTTACCTCGTAATGTGTGCAAGTGGCCATATGGGGTCGTACAACAAAAATAATTGCCTTAGAGGCCAACTTCTTAGATTTTAATGATTTCATAGTCAATCTTAGGGCTTTTAGCTATTGCAGATGCAATGGTGAGGTCCGTTTGGACTCAAAATGCCCCTAAAAATTAGGTACCTCTTCGATTTGGCAAAAAGGCCCTTTATTCAAACCCTCACAGATCTAACAAACAAAAGCTGAATTTGACAAAACAAAGGTCAATCTAGACTATTTCAACAGCTTTGGATTCAATGGAGAAGTTTGATTTGACCCTAGATGCACTAAAAATTACTTCAAGGCAAGATCTCACAAAAAAGGAATAAGAAGCTTGTAGATTAGGGGCTTTGATACCATGGAGAAGTTGAAAATTTCAACCTCACAGATCCCAATAAACACCTACGAGCAAATTGGGTATGTGCAGGATCATGATGGGCCAAAGAGTGGCAATATGATGGGTATGTGGCTGGTGACTAATTTTTTACCCAAAATTGATGAAACGAAAAGGGTTTTTAAAGGAGATTCTCAGCTTTCCACCAATATAAATTATGCTTTACTTTTAATTTAATAAGTAATTATTATTCATTTTCTATTCAAATTACAAATAAAGTCTTGATTGATAGGCTAATTGAAAAATATTTATAGCTTTCAAATGGTATCACATTTTTGAATCCAAAAATGTGTCATCTATGCTTTACATAATATAGGATTAAAAAGAAAAAATGAATTTCATGAATTTTGACCAAGTTAAGGTGGTCGACATACAGTTTTATATTTTTAAAAGTTGTAATAAAAATTCAAAATTAATTATTTACTTGGAAAAAAATTACAAAAAAATATGTATCACATCAAGGCATGAGTCCTCTACTTATATCTAAAATATTATAAAAATATATTATTATTTTATACTAGTTAGGGTGGTTAGATAGACACCTACTTCTTATTTTTTTCCCTGAAATTTAAGTACCACTACATTGAAATTTTAAATTTTCACCAAATATATATATATTTTTTTAAAACAAACCTAGTAGTTTAAAAACTACATTCAATTTTCTACAGATTTTATTCTTGCATATTTTTGAAATAATATAGTTAACTTATTCAAATTTTTACGTCAAGTTGCCTAACTCTGATTTTTTTGAATTTTTTGCCACTTAAGGGCCTATTTTTTCCATGATGATCTTGCACATACCCAATAACCTATCACTAAAGGAGATCAAGAGACACAAGAATGGTGCTCTGCAAACATGAAGCAAAAATGAATTACCTGAGAAGTTAATAATTATAAAGAGATCAATCCTTAAGAAAGGAGATAAAAAAACTAAAGTGAGAACCCTAAGAAGAGGATTAAATTTGAATGTGACAAGGGTCAAGATCATAGTGAATGAGACAACATGACTAATTTAATAATGCAAAAATAAAGATTCCTGAGTTTAGCTTAAGTGAAATAAAGTAAATGTGACTTAATTAATTAATCAAGTAAACAACCTATTACTCTAATAGAGAGAACCATTTGAAACCTTGTATTATTAAAATATGACCACTCACATCTCATAACTAAAATAACACCATAATAACCATAAAACTCAATATCATTTCCAACTCAAAAATAATCTAAAATTTCAACATTACACACATAACTCAAATAAAATAGGAAAAGACCCTTTTTGTATACCAAATCGAAAGAGAAAATTCTATGGATTTATACAAACATGAAATAGTAAAAATTAAAGGAAGGAGGACTTATATCTCTACACTATTTAGGAAGATTAAGCCTTCCCAAGAACTTTAAAACCAACCATGTAACCATGCCAAAATATCACTTATTTTTTCCCAAAAAAGTACAAGAAAAAAAAAGAAAAAAAAATAGTTCCTCAAAATCTCTCCCCTAGAACAACCAAGTACCAAAATATCCAAAAGAAAATAACCCTTTGTTTTTTGAAAAGATAGATATAAGGATTCAAGTTTTGAATCCTTGAATGAGGGAGTGAAACTTGTCACTCTCTCAATCATCCCCTTAAGCACATGTCACTCTCTCATCCATCCCCTTAAGAACATCTCCCCAGAAGTGCTCACACATGTGTCAAAATTTTGGGGATATAGAGAGAAAAGGAGTGTACTCCACTCCAACAAGAGATCTAAAAGCTCATTAAGAGATGGGAGCTATACCATTACACTCCAAATTGAAAGTATATTATCATTAATGAGATTTTCAATGACAAACACTCCTCTTCCTAAAATCTCCAAAATATGTCACCCTTTTCAATGGATAATTAAGAAGGGACATATCTTGGATATACTCTAGGATATGGATTTACATTGACCTCCAACCCATAGGTACTTACCCTAGAGACCTAAAAAACATGGTTACACTATAAAATAATCTTTTTAATACCTTTTAAACACCATTTAAATAATAAATCCGAATTTAATCCTAATTGAGACTCCCATACCTTAATTCCACTTACACAACCTAATAACATGACTTCACAATTAATGTGTGTGTGGGGAAAAGTTCCAACCATTTTGTGTAGTTAAAATATATTACAAGAAAGGAAAAAAATAAATTAAACCAACAAATTTTAGTGAACTTACCTTGTATAGAAAATGAGAATCTAGTTGTAGTTCTCCAACATAAAAATGAGTTGTAACATGTATAGTGAGCAAAAGTTGACTATAATTATGTGTTTTGATTGTCTATTTTATTTGGTTTGTGATAGTGGATTGAATTTATCATCATTAAATTTTTGAAATGGGTCTATAACTATGGGATTTTTTAAAGTTTTCATCTAATTATTATCCACAAGAAAATGAGTTAGTAAAGTGTACTAACAAGAACTTGTTGACGATTATTCACAAGTTGCTAGATGAAAATCCTAAAGATTGGCCCACCCAACTTAAGTTTATCCTCTCAGCATATCATACCTACAAGAAAGTTACCATAAGGACCTCTCCTTATCACTTGGTCTATGGTCTAGAGGACATTTTCCCTATATAGAAGAAAACCTCCACATTGCAATCCATTAATGAATTTTGCATTGTTAAGGATATGTCGGAGTCTCACTTAACTTAGATCCTCCTTCTAGAATAAAAACAAGATGTTGTACTATTGAAATTTTTGTAAAGACCAAGGATTGGGTAAGTGATGGTTTGATCGATGTGCCCAAGTTAAGTGATTTTGTATATTTGATTTGTTTCTTTACTAGGATAGATCTCATAAGAAAAAGAGTGAACATGGAAATTTCAATAAATTATGACATAGTCCATTTCAAATTTCAAATATTAACTAGGAAAATACTTATTGTCTAAAGACTCTCATAGGAGATGGCATCCCTCTACCTATTAATGGGTAGTATCTTAAGCATAATTTCAAGCTTGAGATATTTATCAACTTGTTATCTTATATAGTTAGATTAGTATTTTACATTTATTTTGTTGTCTTTAGTCCTCATTTTCTTTTTGAGGTGCTTTCTTACAAGAAATTAGATTTCTTTGAGGATTTAATATAGTATACTTCTTTGTTAAATAGTGATTCATAATCTTTTGCATGATTGAGTCATAATATTTTGAATTTGTAAAGGGATTTTTGAAGGATCAACCCATTAGAAATAGAGACCCTCATTTTATAAAATTTAAATTTACACTTCATGAATAAAACTTTTAAATAGACACTTCATGAATATTAGTTTCAAATAAGTGTACCAACCTGAAGATGTGTGGATATTTGAGAAATGTGTAGAGGAGGTTTGTTGATGCTCTCTAGTATTTAGAGGATATTAGCATACGATAATAAGTGAGATTGATGCTAGCTACTTTCCCTCTTGTAAAATCATTCAAATTTGATAATTGAATAGAAATATTTTGGTTGTTGTGTTTCAAATTTGGATTTGTTTGGGGATGTTTCAATCATTTGAATCTATAATTGTCATTTATGTATAATTTGTATGTTGAAATGACTAAATTAAGTATTATAGTTGATTTGATATTTATTAGGGGATCCTTACACCATTTATTGTTTGTGCAAGTACCTATAGTGAATGGAGTTAATATAAGTACATGTGAGAGGAATTGTAGGAGTATGTACATTTGATAGCCCATAAACTTGATAGGAGCTTCTCATAATGACAAATCAAGCACCAATAACTATCCATATAGATGTGTGAATAGAATATGTAATGAGTCTGACACCCTTTGCAAGTGGGAGTATTTGTAAACATAAAATATTATTAAAAATTATAAAAAATGGGTATTTAGGAGCAACTTGTTTTATATTGCAAATGCAATTGTATGTGTAGTTGACTACATATATTAGTTAGCTATACATTCACATGTGAAAATATAATGGTCTTTTTGTTAAATGTTATTAGACTTTTTGAAGTTTTTTTAGTGGTGAAAATCCAAAAATTATTTAGAAGGTAAGATGTGCAAGAAGTAAATGGTTACTAGAATATAGATGATAGCTAAATCCCTTCCCTTATATAAAAGTGTGTGTGTTTGATAACAAGTGAAAGTAAAAAAATGAACATGTAACTTCACAAAAAATTATATGATCTATCAATATATAATTATATTAAAATATTCTCTTAAAACCAAGATAAAATTAAATTAAAAATACCTTAGATGCTCAAACATTATCTAACTTCTAGCTTTAAAGAAAAAAGAATGACGCAATATTTTCATTGGAGCATCCCCGCATAAAAAATAAGTCAACTATAGGCCTAAAAGAAAAAATATTCTCTTAAAACCAAGATTAAATTAAATTAAAAATACCTTAGATGCTCAAACATTATCTAACTTCTAACTTTAAAGAAAAAAGAATGACGCAACATTTTCATTGGACCATCCCCGCATAAAAAATAAGATAAAATTAAATTAAAAATACCTTAGATGCTCAAACATTATCTAACTTCTAGCTTTAAAGAAAAAAAAATGACGCAACATTTTCATTGGACCATCCCCGCATAAAAAATAAGTCAACTATAGGCCTATATCTTGGAAGTTGGAGGCGAGGCTTAGAGCCCATGATATTAAATTCAATTGCCCCATTAATTTGATATAGATGGAATCGAAAAAGAAGTTGAAATAGTTTTTTATTTTATTTTTATACAAAAGAAGTGTCCTCGAGACCCAGCCCAGCGGCCAGGAAGTTGAAATTGTTAATTATAGTAGGTTTTCATTTTTTACTTTTGATTCCTTCCTAACGTTTGCGCTACAATGACATGGGTGGAACGAAACTTCATCGTGCCAAGAGATTTGTCCACTTCTATGAACGCCATTGATATATAGCTTTCTGGATTGAATCTCCGCCTTTCACGTTCGAAGATTTGGGTAACTTCAGTGGATGCCTAGGTTGAATCTCCGCCTTTCACGTTCGGAAATTTGGGTAACTTCAGTAAGTGCCAATAAAAATGTTTTAAGTTAATGTTTAGTTGACTTTGGTTTGCCATAGTGAATTACACGCCCACGTGGTAATGAATTTAGTCGAGGTTCACGTCCACTCTGTTACAGTATAAAAATGTTTAAACATAATTTCAAGTTGACTTGGATTTGTCGACTTACAAGACACACCCACGGTGTAATTTAGGCTAACATCGACTTCGTTACAGTACCCATGTTTCTGTATTGGAATTCCTTTGATCAGAATGGAGTTCACTGTTGGAATTTCCTCTGCTTAAATGAACGCCTTTAGCTGTCCTCATCATTGCCATTCCTTTCGTATGAATGGGACAACTTCAAATGTTGTGGTCTTTTGAATGGATTGTTGAAATGCTCTAATATAATACACAATTGTCAAATTTCCCGGTAAAAATATTGCACGGGAGGGACGGTGCACATGCATGCACTCAAAGCTCTTTGGAATGACCAAGGGCCTGACAAATTTGGATATTTGAGCCACCTTAATCAACGCCTGCTATTATGTGGACCAAGTGGCAGGGGGGCCTCTATTTAATACCTCCCACATACCACGGTGCTGCGTTGCCTGAAGTGAACGTACACAGAACTTTCATGCGTTCAACACTTCCCATTATAATGGTCGCCTTTTGGGTGAGCTCCTCGTTGCCAAATGCGAATCCAGTCGTATGAAGTGAGGACTTCATTCTTTCATCCCCTTGTTTCATTTGCTAACAGCCGGTGAGTTGTATAATAGACATAAGTCCAAATCAAATCGAGAAAATGGCCACAGGCGCAAGGAAATCGCAGAATCCGCCGGTCGCAGTCTTTGAACTCTTTGATAAAATGCTCACAAATGAGGAAAACTTGCTAGATTCCCATCTCAACGAAATAATAGAGGCTATTGATTATCTTTTATTCCAAGCGAAAGAGAATACAGTATGAATCAGTCTATTTTCCATGATTTTTTGTCTGAATCTTCTTTATTATTTGCATTTCTTAAGCAATGCATTACAGCATTTCTTTTGTTGTTGCAGAAGAGAGAGTCGAAGACTAATGGCGAAGAAACGGATCTGAAATTCTCAGGAAAATGGAAAAAGGTGATCAAAAAAGTTAGCAAGAAGGTGCAAACAATCTAAATATGTTTTCTTGAAGTTATCTATAAAGCATTTCCTTTTTCATACAATGTATTAATAGTTTCTAGTAGTTTCTAAGAATAATTATTGAGATCGTTGATGAGCTTCCTAGTCTCATTGCATCTCCATTTCTATCTCCTAGTCATCCTCCACAATTATTTCAGAGCTTAACATAGTGTTTAATCTGGCCGTAGTGTTAATTATAGCAGATTTCTCTACGATGATACGTAAATCATGTTGTAAGTGCTTGGTAACCTTAATTTGTATGCACTTAGGGGAGAAGACCCAGTAGCTACCACCCATTGAATAACCGCTATTGGGACCCCCCAAAAAAAATTTAACTCCGATCCACTAAAAAACTTTTTATTAACAAATATAAAATTACAACAATACCAATAGAAAATTACTACAACACCAATATCTGCTCATAACAGAATGAGTCACTCACCAATCAAAGTACACAACTAATGGTGCCTTTGCATTTATAAAAGAACTCCACTTGCACATAAAAAGGCCCATTTACAATTTTATTTAAATCATTTACTTTTTACAATTACCCCCACTTGCAAATGTTTGTCACTCACTACATTTTATATTTACAAGTATACATGCACAGCTACTGGTGCTTTAGATGACATAATCACAAACTCCTTTGCACAGTCTTTCACACACTCCATGTCAGCTATATGTACTTATTTCATTTCCTGTAGGTACCTGCACAATTAACATATAGGTGTAAGGCTCCCCAATTAAACATCAAATCCAAATGTAATGCACAACTCAGTCATATCATCTTTTAAAAACCTACGTAACTTGCAGCTTCAAATTCAAATGCTCTACCAAATTCAAAATTCAAACACAACCACCAAATTGAATGCATATCATCTTTAAAAACCTACGTAACTTGCAGCTTCAAATTCAAATGCCCTAACAAATTCAAAATTCAAACACAACCACCAATTTCAATGCATTCAATTGTCAGATTCGAATTCCTAAATAAGAGGGGGAAAGTAGCCAGCAACATTCACAATTGCATGTTACTCCCATCAAAGTTGAAAGCAACGACAAAGATTTTCTGCACATTCCTCTGCACATTCCTCTGCACATTCCTCTTATATCCAAAGTCTCAGGTATGTACTTATATTTATTTTCATTTATGCAATGTCTTCTTACTTTATACATTCTACCATTTAATAAAAAAATTCTACTTTCCATTGCACATACAGTAGGCTAGCATACATATATTTGTCATTTGACATTACGTGTCTCTTGTTCATTCAGCAAATCGATGTATATGTGTGTTTCCTTTGCCTATCCATTGAAAATGCAGAGTATGTAGTTACAGTTATTTTCATTTATGCAGTGTATTCTTACTTTATACATTCTACCATTTGTAAAGAAATTTCTACTTTCCATTGCACATACAGTAGGCTAGCATACATATATTTGTCATTTTACATTACGTGTCTCTTGTTCATTCAGCAAATCGATGTATACGTGTGTTTCCTTTGCCTATCCATTGAAAATGCAGACTATGGTACCTATATTTATATTTGTCTGTTTTTCCTCATTTGTCATTTACTTCAGTGTTTATATCAGGGTTTATAGTTGTTATTTATTTTTTCTTATATGTCTGTTGTTTATTTTTGGTCATTTGTCAGGGGGGTCATTTATCAGGGTTCAATATGTATATGTGTGTATATATATATATACATAGACAAACATATATATATGTCTATTAGTCTGTTTAAATATGTTTCATTTGGCTATCCAATACAATAGCGTAGCATTTGTTTTTATTTTTCTACTTCCCATTGCACACACAGCAGGCTACCATACATATATTTGTCATTTTACATTATGTGTCTCTTGTTCATTCAGCAAATCGATGTATATGTCTATCCTTTGCCTATCCTTTTAAAATGCAAACAATGGTACTGGTTAATCATTTTCTTCTACATCTTTCACGGCCCATGAAGGATTTATTCGATGATTCAAAAATTATTACTGCTTGTTTATGAAATAAATCATTCCTCTTACACTCCTTTTTCCCACATTGCCTATCCTTTTAAAATGCAAACAATGGTACTGGTTAATCATTTTCTTCTGCATCTTTCACGACCCATGAAGGATTTATTCGATGATTGAAAAATTATTACTGCTTGTTTATGAAATAAAACATTCCTCTTACACTCATTTTCCCACATTGCATTTATGTATGTATGTATGTATGTATGTATGTATGCAGCTTCATACATACATATGTACATATGTACATATGTATGTATGTATCTGCATACATACATACATACATACCCTAAAAAAAAGTGAATTTGGTTTTCTTTTGTGCTTAAATTATTAAATACGACCTGGTAAAGTCAATTGTCTCATGCTTTTGTCTCCAGAAATGATCAGAAATTTCGTGGGTTTGAACACATGTCTATAAAAAACCTAGGTCACTTTGGGCATAAATCGACAAACCCATTAAAAATAAATATGTTTTTGTCAAAACCCTTGCATGGTTTTTTCAAATTCGTGTGCTTAATGAATTAATCTCATGAAACCCTTGCCTGGAATATTCTGCATCTATCTCAAAACGCACTTCTGTATTCCTACCAGTGAGGAATTATTATTATGAAACCCTTGGTTAATTTCTTCTGCTCTTTTTTCAAAACCCAAGTCTATACAATGTGCTTTGAACATTGATATATATACATACATATATCTATGTATATATATCCATATATATGTATATGTATAGATATATGCATACATTTAACTAAAGAATGGGATACCCAAAAAAAAAAAACATTAGTCATATGCGTCAATCGGACCCCAAATAAAGATTAATTGGGGTGTAATGTGTTTGGTGTCTGGTGCTTTAGTAAGGAGATTAATATGTAGGAGTGATTTGTAATGGGTGCGAAATTGATTGTAGAAGGTGGTAACATGAATTAGACCCATTCACTTTTGAGCGGATTTGAATGATAAAATATATCTGTTTTATATTTTGCAAAGTTTATACCTGTGTTTTGTATTTATATCTGTGTTTTGCACTGTTTATACACTATTTTTCTGACACTTGATCACTTACAATGTAGCTGATCATTGACAATCATGGCACCAAGGCACAAGAGGAAAAGATCGGGTCTGAGGCACTTGAATAGAGTACCTCATGTAGTGACATTCAATGTTCCAGATGTTGACGAAGAGCCAGCAGTAAACATGGACGAGGAAGTTATTTCTGATAATGCAGCACAAACCAATGAAAATGATGGTTTTGAACCTGCTGTTCATAATACTGACATAGAAATGGAACCACCATCTACTGACCAAGTGACAACCCTAGATCATAGCATCAAAAGTTGGTCTATGGATGACATGGACAAAGCCATTGCAGATGTTGAAGACCATCACATGACAATCAGACGTTCAGCGATCAAATGGGGAATCTCGCCTAGCAGTTTGCGGTCATGGCTCAATGGTCTGACATCCACAAAAAAGAGGGGGCCACCTACAATCCTGACTGATGAAGAAGAAGCTGAAATTGTGCAATGGTGTAAAGATATGGCTAATATTGGCCATGGCCTTCAAGTCTCACAGCTTAAGTCAACGGTGGCCCACCTGGTTGGAGTGAGGCCTAACCCATTCACAAATGGGATACCAGGGAGGTCATGGTGGGTTGGATTTCATCAAAGGCATCCTGATCTAACAATTTGAACACCCGAAGGAGTGGACACAGATCGAGCTATAATGCTGTGGCCCGAAATAGTTTCTTCATTCTATGATAACTTGGAGGAGTTGTACAACAAACTGAATTATGGGCCCAACAACATATGGAACTGTGATGAAATAGGTGTGCAAGCTAGCAAAAATTGTGCAATGAGAGTTATTGCAAAAATAGGGATGAAATGTGTTCCACAATTAATTGCTAAAAGCAGAGAATGGATCACTGTTCTAGCTTGTGTTAGTGCAGCAGGTCAAGCTATACCTGGTTACTATTTGTTCAAGTCCAAAAGGAACATTAAAAACTATATTGTTAACTGTGAGCCAAGGGCATGCATGGCAATCCAAGAGCATGCTTGGATGACCAAAGAATTATTTGTGGAATGGTTAAAACACTTCGCAAAAAATGTCCCAGGAGGTGTGTCACCAACCAACAGAAAGCTTCTAATCTTTGACGATCATGGCAGCCATGTCGCATTCAAAACGATTGAAGTAGCAAAGGCTATGGGAATAGATTTGCTCACACTTCCAGCACATTGCAGTCACAAATTGCAGCCCCTTGATGTTAGTGTGTTCTCACCATTTAAGCACTACTTCAAACAGCAAAGGACTATATGGCTCTCTGCAAATCCTCAACTTGACATTGGAAGGGAAGAGTTGGCAACACTTGCCAGCAAAGCTTTTGCACAAGCTTTGACTCCTAATAACATTGCAAGTGGTTTTAGAAAAATAGGAATTTGGCCATTAGATCGACATGCACTTGACTTGGATATGGGGCCAAGCCAAGCTTTTGTGGTTGAAGAGGAAGGAACGACATTGGGAGCAGAAACTGAGGGTGATACAGCTGATGAAGAGGCATAGTTCATGGCAGCTGAGACTTGTTTGAGGATAGCAGGTTGGAATGAGGAACAAATTGGATAGTTTGTGGATACCTTTTCTGCAAACATTCCCCCAAATCCAGAAAACATTGAGGCAACAAAAATTCAACAAGAACCAGCAGTTCGATCATCTAATCAGGCAGCTGAAAATGAAGAGAGTCTGAATCTGCCATCTGAATTTGAAGATGCAGCTTTGAACATAGGGGTGCATCTCAATTTCACTCAAGTGGATGAAGGGTTGTCCATGCCATCACCACCGAATGTTGATCCTGAAGATGTAATCCATTACTTCACAACTGGGAGAAATTGGGAGGCTGAAAATGATGAAGAGGATGGAGTCGATGGTAATGACTCAAATGATGAAGAGGCTGACTATGTACCATGCACACAAGTCAATGATCAACAACCAGCAGGCTGCAGAAGCACTTTTTTGCAACTCCCAATGCAACGAGTGCGCCAATCATCTAACAGAGGTTGCAATGGGGTCCTACGCCTTAGTAGGTAGTCTCAAATTTTGACATCAGATGATTTCTTCAATTTGCTGAATGAACAAGAGGCACAGAAGCAAAGAAACCAAGAATTGCAGCAAAGGAAAAAGGAGCAAATGGCTGAAAGGAAGGCAGAAAGAGAAGCAATCCTCGCACAGAGGGAGGAAAATAGATTGGAGCGTGCTACAAAAAAACAAAAAATTGCAGAGGAGAAACTGAGGCAGCGACATGAAAAGGAGCTTCAAAGGGAGCAAGCAAAGATTGCTAGACAGTTGAAGGAAAACCAAAAGCAGGCGGAAAGAGCAGAAAGAAACAGAAGTAAGAGTACTCCTACAACTCCTCTTCCAAGTCAACATCCAATTTTAAGGGACGTGATTAACATTTTGTCTCCAGCCTTTGCAGCTCTTAGCAGCCTACAAAATGGGTCTTCTGAAGGCTGCTCTCCACAGTTACAGCTAACTCCAGAGGAAAATCATGCATTGCTTGCTTGTATAGCAAGTGCCATACAGAACAATCCGCAGTCCTCAACATCTTCTCCAGGTGACGTAGAGTCAGTTGACCCCCAAGGACACACCACTTCATAATCAGATCTGTCGATGTCTGATTACGATTTTTTGTTGTCAATTTTTTGACCTCGAAGTGTGCTAGAGTGTTTTGTGTAAAACTGAATGCTGGTCTATTGTATTGGACAGTCAAAGGATACTAGTTTGTTGTATTGGATAGCATTTGGATACTAGTGTCTAATTTTGTAGAACTAAATGGTAGTGTGTTCTCAAATTATCTAATTCGATATGTGTTTTTTGTATATATGAAGTCTCCTTGTCTTCTTTCCAAGTTAATGATCTATACTTTTGTGATTCGAAATTAGTTTTGTGTTTGTTGTATTCATCTATCATTGATGTGATTTAAAAATATGACTCACTACTCTATTCAAGATCTATGTTTTGTAAATAATGCATTTGGTAAAGGTTGAAAACATTATAATTCAAACTTTGTATTTTCCCTAACATCAAACCTTTTGAAAATTCAAACTTAATAATTCAATAAGTTTCTATGTATTTTCTCACATCTATGTATGTTGTTTGATTTTGAATTATTTTCTATGCAATTAATCTGATCACCTAAAATCAACAAATCCCACCATAAATCAAATCCCATTGTTCAGGTTAATGAATGAACATCATCAGAAAAAAGAACATCATAAATGAACACAATGTCTAGCAGGTCACAGCCAAGGTAAGCTCTTGAAAGACTTCACTTGAAATGTCATCATGCAAATTGACTTGCTCTTTACAACCTCCCTAGTTGTGTATACATGCATACATATATATATATGTAGGTATATATATATAT
>VDFB02281492.1:697487414-697558990 GCA_007258455.2 Sequoia sempervirens | reverse complement strand
TTATAGGTAGAGTTGTGCATAAATGATTTTTCTATTTTTGTATTGAGTTTACATGGAATGTGATATTTTGAGGTGGAGTTATTTTGTCAAGTACAGATTTTACAGTGTGACATGTGATAACAATTGAAAACTTATGCATGTGCAGTGTTGAAATGTCATGATCTGTAACATTATGATCTGTAACATGAAAAATAAGCGAACCATTGAATGAGGAAAATACACTATCTGCTAGCACATATAAACATGACACATAATGGGGGTGCCAAAATTTCAAGCAAAATGATGGTAGCGAGAGTATGAAGGCACGTGCCATATGGAAGAGGACCACTAGCCAAATGAATACTAAGCTGTTTTAAATTAAACATTTGAATATCTTTCGCTACTAGATTGATCTTAATCAGTGCAAGATTTATCTTCTAAGTTGATACATAGGCATACACCCAACATTTGCAAAGTACTTGAACATGCATAAAAGACTCCTTTTGTGTAGGGGCACCTTGGACACATGTCATGCTATGGTTGGTAGTGCATAGCAATGGGTTAGTGAGTAGTCCGACAATGATTTGATCCATTTTATCCTTGCATCTGCTGGAAGATTGACTTAAACATGTTCACTTATTAATTTCTTTATTGGTCATCTTAACTGATTATTTTCTTAATTTTTTTTATCTGGCAAGTCCATTTGAGGCATTTTCATTATTGTAAATTGTCTATGCATATTGTCTATGCACATCTTGTTCAATAATTTTGCTTATTATCCAAATACTTTGTACAAACTTCTATTATACTATTTGATTCATTCTCTAAGAAGATATTTTCTCTATTATTTTTAGTTCTAGTGCTTCCCTCATTCCATTAGATAAATGAAATCTTGAAAATTCTCAAACAGATGACCCGAATGATAAATGAAACCTTGAAAATTTCCAAACAGATGACCCGTTCCAATACTAATCTAACTCAAAAGCCCAAAAATACAGGGTATGTTCTTTCTACATTGATACTGAAACAACAGATGACACATCCCAAAACTACTGTTTGTGAGTCCCTGTTCTAAAAGTACGTGGAAATCAGTTCCATCAAAGCCGATTGGAGCTTATTTACTACGTCTAATCACAGATAAAATGGATAATTTATTTTCAATATCCATGATTTCTATTATTATTATTGTACTCCAGCTGATATTATCATCCGTTCTGGATAATTATTGTTCCCGTACCTGACTCCGCGGAGAAGGGCATCCCGTTTGACAAAAGGATCAAGAGCATCTGGGTTTTTTTTGTTTATGATGAAACTTTTGAATCGGATTTAGAAATTAGAAAGCCCAATGGCAGCTTCTTTGAGTTTTTAAAAATAGTGCTTTTCAAGATTTCTCTCATAATTTCGCAGGTACATGCCATTTTATCTGACTTCTGGGTATCCCTGTGTGTTTAAACACTGTAAAAAAGGATTAAAAAGATACTTAGTTTACCGGATCATTGTGTGTTATAGGGCAGTAGAGAAACAAAGAAGGAAAGATGGGAATGGTGAAATAGAGTAAAGAGACACGGCAGAATCATGGCAGATCAGTCTAGGGCACATAACTATCATCGTTTCAGTAACGAATGTGACCAGACTGGAGAATGCCGACAAATAAAAAGGACTTCAGTGAAGAGACCCGAGCATAAACATTACAGATGTTTAAAGATTGAGGAAGATCAGTCGAAACCAGGGTGCTTCACAATAGAATGGAGGAATTTGTTTTCTAAGATGAGATCAAGACTGAAGAGAATGTGTAAGCGAAAGCCGCCACTTAGTTTGGGATATGATGCCTCAAGCTATGCCCAAAACATTGATGATGGCAACATTCAAAATGCTCAGAATTCTATGTATGTTAAAAGTTCAATGGAAAATCAGTAACAGTATTTGGATTGTGTGCTGCCATGTTTGTCATGAAGAATGGTTTAGTGTTTCTTCATATTAATGTCTAATTCTGCAATGCCCATTTACTTGCATGATTCTGTTGATGAGATAAAATTGAAAATTATGTTAGTGTTTGAAGAGCCTTTTAAACCAAAAAAGCTACTGAGAACATCTGGTACTAGTTAGAATAGCCTATGTAACGAATGGGTTGATTTCTGAAGAATGTATAATAAATTGTTGTGATAATATATCTTTGATGTCCTCTTACAATTTTCACTGTAGATCCATTTCAATCTAGTCTTCAAAATTTTAGATTTGATTACAGGGCCATGCATTTGGTCTGTGAAAATGTCTGATGTTTATCTTTGCTTAGTTATGGAACACCTACTAGCAATTAGGTTTTGTTTCCCATTTGATTTCTCAAATATAGTAAATAAATCAGGGAACAGTTAAAAAGCATGAATAAGATGATGTTTCCCATTTGTTAAGAGGACTCCATATTTAATATTTATGTATAAATAATTGAAAAATATATTTCTTCAATTCTGTCCAAGAATGTTTTAATTCTTCTTAAATTCATTTCAAATGAAATATTATTTTTAAGAAATAAGATTTGCAATACAGTTGGAATCCTTTCCAAGACCTGCACGTTCAATGGACTTTATCTGTAATGTGGGGTCACCGTGTCACTTTGTTGCTTCTGTGCCGAGTCATTGTCCTTTTACATCGCATGCTTCATCACCCGTCTTTAGTAAATTATATCTTGTATGCGACAACCTATCCTTCGCATCATTTGAAAGAGGCAATATTTTATTGGCTTGAACGGCGTCATGATCTGTAACATGGAAAATAAGCGAATTAGTGAATGAGGAAAAACACACTATCTGCTAGCACATATAAACATGAGGCGTAGGGGTGCTAAAATTTAAAGCAGAATGACGGTAGCAGAGCGTGAAGGCACTATATATATATATATTCAATCAATCAGATAAAAGTGCAGAATTCTGCATACAGAGTCTGGCCTTACACAAGGGTGAATCTCATACAATAAATAGTAGCACCTTTCTTTGATGCAAAGACACAAATGAATATATTGATTGGAAGTAGAGTGTTCGTTGTGTAGTACTCATTTGATCCATTTTATCATGCATTTGCTAGAAGATTGACTTAAAAAATTTCACTTATTAATGTCTTTACAGGTCATGTTAAGTGACTCTATTTGAGGTAGTTTCATTATTGTAAATGGTCTATGAACATCTACGCTCAATAATTTTTCTTATTATCCAAAAATTTGGTACAAATTTTTACTATGCTCTTTGACCCATTTCCTCATCACATTTGCAACAAGATTGATTCAAAAAAAATGTATTCGTTAATTTCTTTACAAAGCACATTCAAGTGATCGTTTTTATAAATATTTTCTCTATATCACATAATGACAAATTCACAATGTTTTCAGTATTATCAATTACTTATCAACATTCATGCCCAATAGTTCTACTTATTAGAAAAGTACATTACCACAAAATTTTGCTATGATACCTTAATTACATCTACCACAAAATTAATAAAAAAAAATCACTGACTATTTTCTTTACATATCACATTATAGACCATCATAAAAGTGACTAGAACTTCTTCCGAAGTTGTTGCGAATTTTGAAAACCAAAACACAACAAACCTTAGAGTAGAGAAGCTTGATGAAGATGGAGTGCTTTTCATTGGGTCAAACCTGTATAGTTGAAAGGTGAGTTCATTACCATCTAATGAGTCATTTAGCCACATGTTGAAGCATACCAGAGAGAGAGAGAGATTTTACGAACAATCCTAGATTGTAGATTTATTCCCTAAATCCCCCATAATAACTTATATTCAAGGGTATCCTTCACCTTAGAACTACCTCCATACCCTCTACCAAATGGTATCAAAGTCACGTGTTCTTGTCACTATAATGTCTCAAGGAACATAAACATAGGTTCATATCCCTAGTGTTTCCTAATAACATATCTAGTTTTCCCTCATAGAAGTGAAATAGAATGAATACTATAACATGGAAAACACAAAAGGGTTTAAGACCTAATAGTGTAATAGATCACTACTTATCAATACCCTTTCCAAAATAATCCATTATTGATAAAGTTTATTGATTAAAAATAAAACTTCAAATTCCTAGAATATTATTTCATGCCCCAACATGATTCATTGAAATGACTCACAATAGTGAATAATGCTTAATATTATGTAGGGGAACCCAACCAAGTTCCTAATTTAGAATTTTTTTCCTAAAGCACTTCCATCTAGGCATTGAGATCTAAAAATAAGCTTCACCTAATTATTATTGATAGTTCAAGATGAACCTTTGAAAATTCCTTACAAGATAATCTCATTAACACATAGGCTAGGTTGATTACTCATCAAGAAGAAGGAACCATATTATGACCATTTCATAGAATATCATAGTTGTTATAGAGCCGATGTTATCACTACTTTAAGTATTCACATAGACCCACTTTGATAATTGAGATTCATTAATTCCATACAACCTCTTTTGAAATTTCTCACTAGGTTTGATAAAGTTGCATTCATTAATACCAAAAAATATAATAAATATTTCATCCTAACATAATGATATTGGTCAAGATTAATCTTGAAAAGGACCTCATAGGGAATCAAAGGGTATTAATTTATTTATAATATTTTTAGGTAAAATTGACTATCATAATCCTAACATTGATCATAATGTGACCACCAATATTGTATCCCTTCATTGAGATAGTACAATTCTTGGTCTAATTTGGACATGTCTTGGATACCCTTGCTTTAATTATCCTTTAAATCATCATTTATAGGCCCCTAAGACCTATTATTTCAGATCTTGAGGCTTATTTCACTTTAAAATCCCATAAAATCACTCAAATCACCAAAAATCTTGAAAACCCACCTCAAAAACCTAACATGGGACTCATTATCCACCTTGGGGATATAAGTCCCCTTAGGTGGGACCCATTCACCAAGGGTGGCAAATGATTCCCATTTGGGGTCTTTTTCAATTTTGAGCACGAAATTCACCGTTTCAATTCAAAGTTTTGGTGGATGTCAGCCTTTGAGATCTAAATAATGATCAATTAGGTGTTAATGCCTATATAGGCAAGTTTTCAAGCCATTTTTATCATATTCTAAGCAATTTGAGAAAACATTTTCAAGAGCAAATTCAAGATTCAAGTGTTGAGAATCTTTCACAAGTGCATTCAAGTTTCAAGAGCAAGTAAATTTGAAGCATTGGAGCATGTTTATTAAAGTATTTTTGTAGGTCTTCAAGCTCACTTTCATTCAAGATCTAGAATTTTCAAGGGTTGATCATGGTTGTCTATGGTGAATCATGATGGATTCTAGGTTGGGGAGATTCAACTAGTCATCAAGCCAAGTCCAAAGACTTAATTCCTAAGTGATTCCATCCTACATTATCACTCTCCATTCAGCCTAAGGAAGGTATAAGCATCATTATGTTTCATTTGGGGTGATTGGGGATCTCCTCAAGTGAGTCATTCATCTTCATATTTCCATTATTGCATCATATTCTTATTCATTAGAATAGGATTGCATCATGTTTTAAATTTCTTAGTCTTAGACACACTTAAGGCTAGGGTTTTCATTCACATTTTATTATTTCTATCAAGGTTTAATTACCAAACTAGGGATTTGACAAAGGAAAAAACCCCATTAGCAAATCAAGTTTATATTCTATTTTGTAGGTATTTTCATAGATTTGGATTCAAAAGTCAAATTGCAAAGAAAGAGCAGATGTTGAAGTGCAGATCAGAAGTTTCAATTTTTGAAAAGGCAGAATGTGACTGATTTGCTAAGAGTGGCGAATGAGTCCCATTTTAGCTATTTTTTAGATCTATTTGTAGATTTAGATACCCTTTTTCCTGAAACAGACTCGCATACAATAACTTAGATCTGGGACTAATTCGCCCAGGTTGGTGAATGAGTCCCAGTTGGTTGAAAATCCAAAAATTCTAGTGTTTCAAAGTTGCAAATAGTCACTCCCAAATTCCTAGGTGCACACTGATTATCTTATTTCTTTTATGTGTTGTTTTACTAGCATTTTTAGCTCATCTTGTAGGTTATTGCATCGAATTAGGGTTTGGAATTGCATCTTGCATTTCATTATATTTTCTGAATTTAGCCTTGGTGGGGAACCCCTCATTAGATCATATTCAATTCCTAGGATTTCCCTATTGCAAGATCTCTTTCTCCTTTGTATTGAGATCTCTAGGGTTATCCTTGAGTGGAATAGCTTGGAAAGTGGGTGTGATAGCACTTGATCAACATATCCCCCATTTTCTGAGGTTCCATTTTGGTGAACGGACTCTTAGAACATTATAATTATGATTTGGTGTGCATTTTCATCCTAGATTTAGCTTGCATTAACATTGCATTAGGATTTGCATTGATTAATTTTTATTCTAGGGTTTTCAATTTTGCAATAGTGAAAGATCATTTAACTTGCATTTTTGCACTTCATTTCATTAAAAAATATTAAAAATTTGTGTTTCATCTCAAACCTAGATCTATAGCATACAAAACATAAAAAATAATTTCAAAATTTTGAAAATTTTGAAAAAAATACCAACTGGGACTCATTCAACACCTTGGGTGAATCAATCCCAGTGAAAAATTTGAATTGTTGTTTATAGAGTTAAATTTCTAGTTTTCAAGCTTCTATTTGTTGTTATTGCTTTTTGGTTATAGTTTGATTGCTTTTTGTTACATTGGAATTGTTGGTTATTTTTTTAGAACCAAAATTATTCTTACCACAGACCTATGAACTTGCTAAGAACAATTATCAGTAAGGGCAAGGATTATCTAACACATAAGTAAAGGCTTTTAGGTCTTCACTTCTTCACTTTAGGGTCTGTGAAACCTAGGAGGGTGATCCTATACAATGTGTTTGTAGATACTGGTGTGTATTTAGTATCAAACACAAAATAAATAGATATTTCTCCTTAAATTTTTTAGAGGCATCATACCCTAAATATTTGGCTAATCTTCAAAGTAGTAACTAACTTAAACAAGAGAAGATATAATCCATTTATCATTCCCACACACCTAAAGAGAATTCCATAAGTGATTTGATTATATTTTGTGATCAACAGTCGAGTTGGTCACCATAATTGGAGAATGAATACTTTGCTAGACCAGTGCTATATTATGGGAAATGGAGTCAAACTATAAACCTATATGACTAGATAGCAATCCTATATTTAGAAAAACACCCACAACCATGAAAATATTGCATTACAATATTCCCACTAGTTATTTCCATAATTAACTTCTTACTAGCATCCACACACAATATTTATATCAAACCCAATGTTTAGTTCAAGTATTTGCATACATTCATTGAATGGATAAACAAGAATAAAATAACACATCTATTGGAATCCAATAGAGACAAATAAGATAACCAATTATTATATTATTCATAGTTTGTATAATTTGTACACAGCAGAGAAATGTATAGAAATTTAGTACTATTTTGCTATATGTATTGTTATCAAAATCATATTAGCTAACCTTTTCCTAGAACATATTTCTAGAAAAATTAGTATTTATTTTCCTTATGTGTATAACCCTTCTCAGAATGGAATACCTACTAACCTCCTATGTAACCAGCCTTGAAATCCCTTTTATAAGATAAGGGAGCAACAAGAACCAGGCTGAATTACACTTACATTCCAAAATGAATTTCAAAATAAAGTGAGAATATTCCCCAATCAGTTGCAAAAAAATCATTTGTAAGTCAAGGGAGAAAAAAAGTAGAACTAAAAAAAACTGTTAACCAAAGCAACCACACCATTCTTCAAAAAGTGTCACTATCGCAACACCAAAAATATGTAAATTCATCCCAACCCAAGAAACTTCACCATCAGCACCAAAGGCATAAAATAAATGAAGGCCCGTATCATAACACATCAACCAATGAAAATAAATCATCACAAAGGACCCATTAATTTTGAGCATCCATTGGGAAAAGAAACAGGATGCTACTTTTCCTTGTCACTAGAAAAGTAGGTGTTCTCCCTCAGTGTCCTTATTGTCAGCAGAGTAGCGATCACTATCTCATCCTCATAATTATCCCAATCCTTCATAGCCATGAGATATGGATGATAACTAGAGTCAATCTTGTCTCCACTGTCAAAGGAATTATTTGAGACCTCAATAGGAGAATCATGATGTCCCATGTAGCCCTGATGATACCTATTCCTTTGGGCAGCGTCCCTCTTAGGCCTTTCAACTTTCTTCTCCTTTACTTTGACCAATTCCTTAGAGACAATTCAGCCTCTCAAGTGATAAGAATGTTTGAGAAAACCCCATGCATAATTATTAACAAATTTGGCTTTCTTCTTTGGCATCATAGGTATTTCTAGCATATCCTATTCGAAAGATGGGTCAAATAGAAAAAAACACCAGAGTAAGAGAGGCTCGTTTTAACCAAGAATTAATTGCTGCAAGAGGATCTGGATCCCTCCCTATAGTGAGGAGGTTGATAGCTATGCATTGGGAGTAGATAGCAATTGGCATGTGTGCATTGGGATCTGCATTACAAATTTTAAGGGATGTTTGGGAACTAAATGCCAAGGTCAGTCTGATGGCTGATCACTTCATACAAAAATGTTCACCCCGAGTGGAAAATTCCCAAAGTTTTATCTCCAAATTGAGCATCGCCACTGATCAAGTTCTTAGAAGAGTGGGAATCCCTAATCTGCAGGTCACCTCCGTTAAAGCCAATGAGATCATCAATTGCCACGTGGTTGTAGCAAAATGTAGGGATCACTAGATGGTGTCGAATAAAAGGATCATTGATATCAAAAAGAACTTCACCATCTTGGTTGGTTTTGGGTTGCCTCCTCTTCTTTCCCTAGATGAAGATGTGCTAAGAATGGAGCAAATCAATGAGGCAATTTGATGCAAAATCCTAACTGTCATAGAACTTCCAAGCTCGAGTGTTGTACCGACAATGGATGATGTTGAGTGAAAAATCTACCCTCTTTCTTGGCTCTATTCTTACTTGGGTGCAATTTCTTCCAGATGGGGTGTCATCTCTTTTAAGGAGATTTTTTATCTTGAACAAGCATATAGGTAGATCCAGACCCTTGTTCTACCAATCGATGTAGATTGGAAGGCTAAGCGTGCCACTTTCATCAAACTCCAGGAACAACTGGAGGCCTAGGTTTGAATCTTTACAGAGTGAAGACCCCTGTGAGTCACCAGAATTGTGAAGTACTTTTTCCTTTAGTCATTTTTTTGGTTTGCATAAATGTCTTTAGTATCGAGTGCACCCACGCTCATAAAGTCATTGAAAAGTTGTGCAATGTGCCACGTGGTCACTGCACAACTTTTACCTTTTCATCTTCCTTTCAGGAGAAGGTTCAAGACACTTGTTTACTTGTCAAGAATTTCCTTGGGAGCTATATTTTTAAGCTCGGGAGTTTCCACCTTGTTGACACGTCATCTCCTCACTGTGGGTTATTTGCACTGCCTATAAAGTTATCTAATTAAGGAGTTTCTCAGAGCTGGCTAGCCCTTTCTTCTCTTTTCCTTAGTTTCTAGGATGGAAGTTTCAAGATGGTAGCTGGGAGTGATGTGATTGATCAACTGGGTCCTCTGCTAGGCTATTATTTTTAGGATCTGATTGTGTATGAGCTTCTATCTTTGCTAAAATATCTAAAGAGTATTAATGCAATAGTTGAGAGTTAATGAGAAAAGATATTTTGTGGCCTAACCAAGGGTCTATGATCAGATCATGTGCTATCAACTATCAACACTTGGTGGCAATTACTTCGGTACTGAGGTGGTGTTTCTTTCTTTCTTTCTTCTTTTTTCCTTGGTTTCTAGGATGGAAGTTTCGAGACGGTGCTTGGGAGTGATGTGATCGATCAACTGGGTCTTTTGTTAGGCTGTTGTTTTTAGGATTTGATCCTATATGAGCTTCTATCTCTACTAAAATATCTAAATATTATTAATGTACTGGTTGAGACTTAATGAGCAAAGATCTTTTGTGGCCTAGCCAAGGGTCTATGATTGGATCATGTGCTATCAACTATCAACACCTAGTGGAAATTAATTTTGTATTAAGGTGGTGTTTCTTTATTTTGGTGGCTATATAAGGAGGGCAATGACACAAAAAAAGATAGATTTTTCAAGGAACTATTTTTTTTTTCAAAAGAAGTGTTTTCTTAAGGTTTTTAGAATTATTTTCAGAAAATAAGTTACAAAACTACTTTATTCTGGCATGTTATATTTATTAAGGTTTAAACTATTGTCGGATTAGCATCTGACCTTTATTTCAAAGTTCATTTTATAATTAAAGTATGAACTATTGAGAAGAATTTGTTGAGACTGTACATGTATAACCTTTTTTTAAGGTTTCTTTCTTTATATTGTCATTTTGAACGAAACACTATGTCTTTCAAGCTATATCCAGATAGTTTAAGTAGCGAATTTCTATGCTTTCTGCTTGTAGGGTAGAATAGTGGCTTAGTAAAATTGGACTATGTCATTGGACTTTTTTCTTTTCTTAAAGTTGTTATTTTGTTGTGCTATGTTGCATTAAGAGATAGAGTTCTTGTGATTTCTGAAATATTGTTGGTTTACTCTTAAGAAATCTTTATGTTTGATTGGACCTTAATGAAAACTTCCTATGGAAAGATCTGAAAGTTTGCAATGTGCTTGAAGTTAGCCTTTGTTGTTCATTCTCTTTCCAACAATGAGGGGTTGTGGCATTTTGTGTCTATTTATATCAATCATAGGAATAATTTGGGTTTGAAATGTTGTAAAAGCTTTGTCACATCACTTTTTATGTTTTAGATTTATACTTCCTTTCTCCCTTTATCTCAAAACCCAAAAAGAAGAGTTGACATTCTATAAAAAAACCTTGCGGTATTCAGTGAGACGCAATTTTCCCCCAATCGCTAAATTTCCCATAAGATTGTCGGAGAAGCATAAGCTTTGATGATCAACATGATCGATAGGGAAGATCGATAAGGATGATTTTTCCCCTTGCATTTTTTATGTTATTTTATTTTTTTCATTCTTTTTAAAGTGTTTCTTTAAGTTATATTTCTATTTGGCTCAAAGACATTGTATTTAAGTATTTTTGAAAGGAAGAGGAAAAATAGAGTAATGAGAGGAGAAGGAGATATATAAGGAAGGTTATGATTTGGTTTGGTAACTGTGGCTCTTCATGTTTCTTATTTAGATGGGATTTGCCTCAAACATCAGTGATATGTGGGTAGGACTTTTTACTTTTGAAAAAAAATGTCTGGTTTCCAAGCTACTTTTTGCTTTTTGGTCAGCACTCTATTTTTATCTATGAAACAATGGAAGTCTTGAAATGGCTTGTGAAAAATGCAGAATATGATGAAAGTCTAGCACAACATACCCTAGATGAGGAATTTAAGTACTACAAGTTCCCAAAACACTAAAACAAAATTTAACACATTTTTTCTAACACTCATAGACTGAAAAATATAATAAAAAATAGTATATACTATTGATATGTGATGACATTTGTTTAGATGTACAAAAAAATTAGTTAATTTTAAAATAATTATAAATTTATATGTTATTCTATTGATCTACTGAATGTATAAAATTTATTTTGATAACGATTTAAGTAATTATTCATCATAAACATAATATTTTTATACAAAATTAGTTGCATAAAATTTATATTTTGAAAATGAATTAGAAAGTATTCATCATAAAGATAGGTGCATAAAATTTATTATTTGAAAATGGCTTAGCAAGTGTACTTGTACAAAGGTTAAGTAACAATAAAATACTAAAAAAAATTACTAAAAAGAAATTAGAGTTATGCAATGAAAAAACCACCTATTTTTTGTCATTTTAGTTTTTTTTCTCAAATGCATTTCTTCTTATTATTTTGCTTTTAATGTCTATCAACATATATATTTTTTTGTCCTAAAAAAGAAATTTCTTGCATCTACATACTTTTCTAAATTTTTCATTAAATATATCTTGGAAGAATATTTTTCAAAATTAAATAGATTTATTTTACATACAAAATTGGCTATATAATTTATCTAATTATTTATTTTAAAATAATTCAAGAGTTTCTATTCTATTTTTTTTTGTTTGCACACAAATTATTTCATATTCTAAAATTACAGTGAAATTTGATTTTCTAAATTAAATTAGGAATGAAAAAATATGATGAAAATAGGTGCCTCTAGAAAGATAACTCTCATATTTTATATATATTAATATTTAATATATGTATGCTAGTTCACTTATCTTTTTCCTCCACAATTGAATAAATATTATTTATTTAAATGACTTTCTAAATAGACTTTCCCTCCCACCTTTATTTGACTTAAATTGTTATTTAATCTAAAAAATTCAATTTTCCCTTTTGCCTTTTCCATTATTTAATTATTCACTTTCTCATTCCAACTAAATGATTTTTTAGTTCCCCACTCAGTCTCATTCTTATCCTCACTTGTCACAATCAATCTCAACTTTTGATTAATCCTTTTTAATGTTAACCATTCATTGAAATCTGACTCTTTTATAAAAGATGCCTCTCATTGTCATTTTGATATATCCGGTTTATGCAAGTAAATGCTAACTACAATATTTTGCTTGTCATTTAGACTGCATTTGCATATGAGTACATTGATCAATCAATGCAAAATGGAGAAGGATAATAGAGGTGAATCAATAGAGGCTTGAGACTTTGGTAACGTTGTTTTACACTTCTTTGTTCTTTATTACTTGATTAGGATCATTAGAATTGTTGTTTAATACTTTATTATCAATAATCCTGATTTTATACCTCTAATTACACAATTAATTATGAGTTGTAAAGGAATTACCAATGATATTAAAATGGTTGACAAATCAACCAAAAAAATTATATACATGATAGGCATTGGCTCAATATTTGTTTGAATCTATTTTAGAATGAATCTTGTTGAAACAACTATGAGTTGGAATGGAATTCTCAATGATTTTAAAATGAACAACAAATCAGCCAAAAAAGTTATATACACAAGAGACATAGATTCAAAAATTGTTTGAAGCTATCTTAGAATCAATAGGATTGAGAGTTATAATAAAATTTTCAATGATATTAAAATAACCAACAAATTAATAAAAAAATAATATAAAAAAGACACTATCAAAAACTGCTTGAATCTATATTAAAATAAACCCTATTAAAACAACTATCACCTGTAATAGAATCCCAATGATATAAAAATGACCAACAAATAAGCCAAAAAAAAAAAAAAATTATACACAAGAAAAAACATAGACTCAAAAATTGTTTGCGAAAACCTGTTCCCGTCATAAACGGTTGTTTCGAAAAAACGTTTCTCAAATCCGCAACATTGTTGTAGATTTCCTCAGGAACAGCTGAATTTTTCTCTTCATTATCCCACAAATTTTGGTCCCCGTCTTTTAAGAGGACTAGTTTTTTCTTTTATGGTTATATTGAATATAAAGTTTTATGTTTCATTTTTAATCGTTTAAAAATGCAAATTCAATATTTTTTAAGTTAAAAATTATAAAATATAGATATTTTTATGGGTTTCAAGTTTTAAAAAAAATTAAAATATTTTGAATTATATAAATATTAAAAAATTAATTTGAAATTTTATTTTTATAATAAATTAAAATATATTAAAAGTTTGTAATTATGCTTTTTATATATTTTTTATTATATTTTATAAGTATTAAATTGTTCATATTTATTTATGTGAGATAATATTTTTATTGCATAATCAATAAATTAAAAAAATATTAATTAAATATATACAAAATATTCTATATAATTTCTAAATATATTTCAATTCTACTTTTGGATAACATAGGTTTGAAAATGAACCATATTAAGTTCATTCAATTTCATTTTATAATATGTTGATAAATTTAAAGATTATCTTATAAGGAAGAGTATCAAATTAGAATTTCATATTTTCAAAAGTTATGATTCACACAAAGTCAATGGTCAACTTTATGTTCATTCCATCAAGTAAATGAAACCTTGAAATTTCCCAAGAAATGACCCATTCCAATACTAATCTGAGTCAAAAGCCCAAAAATATAGGGTGTGTTCTTTCTACATTGATACTAAAACAGAGATGAAACATCCCAAAACTACTCTTTGTTAGTCCCTATTCTAAAAGTACGTGGAAATCTGGAGCTTATTTACTACGACTAATCACAGGAAAAATGGATATTTTATTGACAATATCCATGATTTCTATTATTTTTTATTATGCCGAGAGTATTACAATGGCATCCATCAAAAAACAATGTGTAAGGAAAAACTCTTAGCTAAAAATTGATGTTCAAATGACATGTAAATCCATATTCACTCTTAAATGCCTCTCATTTCATGTTCAATTCCCAAATTCATCTATCTTAAATCACATTTAAATTCCAATTTCAAACCTACCAAGAAATAATTATATAAAATTAAAAATAATTTAATCCTAAAATTCACCAATCTATAAACATAAATTATTTGTAAAAAGCAATTACATGTATCTAAAAGTTAGAAAACAGTCATATTCTATTTTAAAAATTAGAAAGTACTATATTTTATTTTAAAAGATTCTATTTTGAAAACATTTTGAATTAATATATACTTATTATAAATCACATATATTAATATAAAGTAATGATAACTGATAGTAAAAATGTCAAATCTTAAATTTCTGATTTTAACATCTTAAAATGAATTTAAAAAACAGGTTTCTTTTTATGAAAGCTCTCAGTTTGGTTGGAGATTCTTCTTTTTTAATTTTTTAAAGTATTTTCAATAAAACTTAAAAAATGAATATAAAAAACAGTATTCATTTTAGGAAAGCTTTCAGTTTTGTTCAAGATTCAGTTTTTCTAATTTTTTAAGAATTTTCAATAAAACTTAAAAAATAAATATAAAAAACAGTTTTCTTTTTTCAGTTTTGTTTGAGATTCTGCTTTTTTAATTTTTTAAATATTTTCAATTGTAAAACTTAAATATTATTTTAAATATATTTTAATATTATTTTTTGGGAAGATAATATGATAATAAAGCATCTAAAGTAAAAAAAAATGATTACAAATTTAAAATAGCATTCACGATTAAAATTAGAATTTTGATTACAGAAAATATAATGAAAATAAAGCCTCAGACAAAATAACTCTTAGACACATTTTATTATTAATATTTAATATATGTATGCTAGTTGTACTCCACTTAATATTATCATCCTAGTTAGGTTTATCATCACCAAAAGGATTAGGGTTAGGGTTAGGTTTATCATCACAAAAAGGATTAGGGTTAGGGTTAGGGTTAGGGTTATAATTAGGGTTAGGGTTAGGATTAGTGTTAGGGTTAGGGTTAGTAGTAGGGTTCGGGTTATCATCATGAATATAGGGATTAGGGTTATGGTTACAGTTACAGTTAGGGTTAAGGTTAGGGATAGGTTAGAGTTAAAATTGAGATTAGGGTTGGGGTTATCATCACAAATAGGTTTATAATCATGAATATGGATTAGGGTTAGGGTTAGGGTTATCATCATGAATAGGGATTATGGTTAGGGCTAGCGTTAGGGCTATGGTTATGGTTTGGGTTAGGGTTATCATCACAAATAGGATTAGGGTTAGGGTTATTGTTAGGGTTAGGATTAGGTTAGGTTTATCATCATGAATATGATTAGGGTTAGGATTAGGATTAGGGTTAGGGTTAGGGTTAAGGTTAGGGTTATGATTATGGTTAGGGTTAGGGTTAGGGTTAGGGTTATGATTATGGTTAGGGATATTTTTATAAATGATAAATATAGTAATTTGGTTAGGGTTAGAGTTAAAATTGGGATTAGGGTTGGGATTATCATCACGAATAGGTTTATCATCACGAATAGGGTTATGGTTATGATTATGGTTAGGGTTATGGTTATGGTTATGGTTATGTTATGGTTATGGTTATGGTTATGGTTATGGTTATGGTTATAGTTAGGGTTATCGTCATGAATAAGTTCATCACAAATAGGATTATCATCATAAATAAGATTAGGGTTAGGAGGGTTAGGGTTAGGGTTAGGATTAGGGTTAGGGTTAGGGTTATCATCACCAATAGGCTTATCATCATGAATAGGATTAGGGTTAGGGTTAGGATTAAGGTTAGGGTTATCATCACGAATAGGGATGAGGAGTTAGGGTTAGGGTTAGGGTTAGAGTTGGGATTAGGACCTAACCATAGCCTAACCCTAACCCTAATTAAACCCTAACCTAATTCTAACCTAACCTATACTAACCTAACCCTAATCCTATTCGTTATGAAAACCCTAATCTAAATCATGATGATAAACCTATTCATGAGAACCTAACCCTAATAACCCCACCCCTAACCCCTAACCTAACCCCAACCCTAACCCTAACCTAGCCTAACTCTAACCTAATCCTAACCCTAACACCTAACCTAGCCTAACCTAATCCTAAGCCTAAGAATTCAGAACCTGTTCCTAACCCTAACCCTCTAATCCTAATCCCCCAACCTTAATACTAGCCCTAATGATATTATAATATATTAATTATTATAATAATTTTATAATAAAATATATAAAAATATAAAAATAATTTATTTAAGATATTACCGTTGTCTTTGACTACTACTAGCATATATATATTTTTAATATATAAATAGAGAGATATCCTTATCGAGTAGCTATTCAATTTTATAATAAAAATTTGATTAAAAATAGGCCCCCTAGAAGGATATCTCTCAAGATTTTATATATATATATTAAAATTATATATATATATATATATATATATATATATATATATATATATATATATATATATATATTAGTTATTGTTCCCGTACCTGACTCCGTGGAGAAGGGCATCCCGTTTGATAAAAAAATCAAGAGCATCTGGGTTTTTTTTGTTTATAATGAAACTTTTGAATCGGGTTTAAAAATTAGAAAGCCCATTGGCAACTTGTTAGAGTTTTTAAAAATAGTGTTTTTCAAGATTTCTCTCATAATTTCTCAGGTACATGTCATCTTATCTGGCTTCTGGGCATCCCTGTGTGTTTAAACACTGTAAAAGAGGATTAAAAAGAGAGTTAGTTTACCGGATCATTGAGTGTTATAGCGCATTAAAGAAACGAGGAGCGAAAGATGGGGATAGTGAAATAGAGTAAAGAGACAAGTCAGAATCATGGCAGATCATTTTAGGGCACATAACTATCATCGCTTCTGTAACGAATGTGACCAGACTGGATAATACCCACATATAAAGAGGACTTCAGTGGAGAGACCCGAGCATAGACATTACAGATGTTTAAAGATTGAGGAAGACCAGTCGAAACCAGGGTGCTTCACAATAGAATGGAGGAATTTGTTTCCTAAGATGAGATCAAGACTTACGAGAATGTGTAAACGAAGGCCATCACATAGTTTGGGACATGATGCCTCAAGCTACGCCCAAAACTTTGATGATGGCAATCTTCAGAATGCTGAGAATTCTATGTAAAAAGAAGTTAAATGTAAAAACAGTAACATTTGGGCCAGGGCATTTCAGTAAATCCAGGATTTACAGTATTTGGACTGTGTGCTGCCATGTTTGTCATGCAGAAGGGTTTATGTGCCTTCGTATTCATGTCCAACCATGGAATGCCCATTAACTTGCATGATTTTGTTGAGGAGATAAAATTGAATATTATGTTAGTGTTTGAAAAGCTTTTTAAACTAGAAAGGTTACTGAAAACATCTGGTGCTAATTGGAATAACCTATATAATGAATGGGTCGATTTTTGATGAATGTATAATAAATTGTTAATAATAATGTATCTTTGATCTCCTCTTACAATTTTCACTGTAGATCCATTTCAATCTAGTCTTCAAAATTTTAGATTTGATTGTAGGGCCATGTATTTAGTTTGTGTAAATGTCTAGTTGTGGAACACCTACCAGCATTTAGGAGCTGTTTCCCGTTTGATTTCTCATATATGGTAAATAAATTATTTAACAGTCAAAATGTATCAATCAGATAGATGTATCAATCAGATGATGTTTCCCTTATAAGAGGACATCATATTTAATATTTATAATGTATAAGTAATTGAAGAATATTTCTTCATTTCTGTTCAAGAATGTTTTAATTCTTTCTTAAACTCTTTTCAAAAGAAATAATTATTTTCAAGAAACAAGATTTGCAATACAGCTGGAATCCTTTCCAAGACCTGCAAAATCAATGGAATTTCTCAGTAATGTGGGGTTACCTGTCACTTGGTTGCCTTTGTGTCCAATCGTCGTCCTTTTACATCATGTATTGATTTTTTAAATGTTTAATGTTGGAAAAAGAAGGTGTCTCAATCTTTGATTTTTTAATAACATTGATTTTCTAAATATTAAATGTTGCTAATTTTCTCGCTTTATCTTGTGAGTTACAACTTGCAAGTTTCTATTGGGATGATGAGTCAAGTTGGAAAGTTGATTTTATAAGTGGGGTTGTGCATAAATGACTTTTCTATTTCTGTGTTGAGTTTACATGGAATGTGAGTTTTTGAGGTGTAGTTATTTTGGCAAATGCAGATTTTACAGTGTGGCATGTGGTGATAGTTGCAAACTTACCATTATGCCTGTACTGTACAGTGGTTTTTGCGCTTTACATGGTTTTTGCACTTTCTGTGTTGCATTTTCAACTTTTGGCAGTTGTTTTAGAGATGTCTAGTTTATGTTATTGGAACTTTCCATTTTACATCTTCGGCCTTTGGAAAATATTTTAGAAATGTCTAATTTATGCATTGTAAGCTGACCACTTGTATTTTGGAGTTGTTGTTGTTTCTTTATTTGAAGTACCTATTGGAATTACTTCAAAATTGTGAAGAAGTGTGAAGATTCCTTCAAGAGCATAGCTAATGATATAATTGAGTTGTGTTTTGGTGTGTGAGGTTTTTCTCCTAAAAGGGTTTTCCCCACGTAAAATTCAATGTATCTAAATCTGTCACAATTAAAGGTGCTTATTCTGATTTGTATGTGCATCTAAATTTATCATAGTTAGAAGTGCTTAAGAAATTTTTGCGATTCTCTCTTGTTTAGATTAGTGTAGGAAACTACTTCCGCTTAGGCTTAATTGACTTTCTTTCATCCAAGAGGCAATATTTTATTGGCTTTAATGTCCTGATTTGTAACATAGAAAATAAGCGAACTATTGAATGAAGAAAATACACTATTTGCTGGCACATATAAACATGACACATAATCGTGGATGCCAAAATTTAAAGCAAAATAATGGTAGATTGATCTTAATCAATGCAAGATTTATCTTTGAAGTTGATACATAGGCATACACGGAACATTTGCAAAGTACTTGAACATGCACAAAATACTCTTTTTGTGTAGGGGCACCATGGACACATGTCATGCTATGGTTGGTAGTGCATAGCAATGGGTTAGTGAGTAATCCGACAATGATTTGATCCATTCTTTGCATTTGTTGGAAGATTGACTTAACATGTTCACTTATTAATATCTTTATAGGTCATGTCAGGTTTGGAATTTGACGGTCACTCTTACCTGTCATATGAAAATTTGATGACGGTTTGGTCATTTAAATACATGTCAAAAAATGTTTAATTTATGAATTTTTATATAAAATTTTTATAAATGCAATATCTTGAAAAATTAGAAAATAGTGATAATTATTAGTAATAAATATAAAAATCTACTGTTATAATTATCAATTAACAAAAGTTTCTAAGTTTATATATTTTTTTTTTTTTTTGTATTAAATATAAGGAAATCACAACATTTACATAGAGAGTCAGATCACGACCAGTTCAGCCACAAAAAGGGGCAAAAAACAGTCGCAGCAAAGTTACAAATTCGTTACAAACGCCAAAAAGAGGCACATCAAATTATCAACCAAAAGCAGGGCTAGTAGAGGACGTCTTCAACTTTATCTATCCATGCAGTCCAGCCTTTATCTCCTTCCATCCAGACAGTATGCTTCATCTCTTGGATCTGAGCGAGCATGAGCGTAGTATCCTTGCCAAAACCTTTGTTATTCTTCACCTCTTGGGTTAAGAGCTTGCAGGTATTATCAAAAAGCTGCCGGTTTTTGAGGGTGTCTCTCCAGGCAAACCCCCCCTTCATCTCGTAAATAAAGAAGGTGGCATACCCATCCTTGAGGAAACGCATGAGTTTCTTTCTTTCAATGATCATGGTGGTTCGAACCTGCAAAAAAATTTTGAAATAGATGAGTTTCCTAGAAGACTCAGTAAGATCACGGATATTGTTCTGATATCTTTCTTCATTTCTGCATTTCCAGATATGCCAGAGAATATTAGAGGAGAGGATCTTCCAGAAAAGATTAGAGTCATTTTTTAAGCCATCTATGTGCCCAGTAACAATGTCCATCACAGTGAAAAGCATGGGATAAGTAATGCCAAACATGAGCCATATCTCCTTAGCAAAAATACAGTCAAAAAGAATATGTCTCGCAGTCTCAGGCAGTCTACAGAAATTGCAATAATCATACTCAGTATTCCCTCTCCTGACAGGGAGTCTGTCCAGAAGAAGGAGCCAGATAAAGCATTTAATCTTAGGCTCGGTGGGGCCTTTCCACAGGCGGTCAAAGTGATTCTTCCAAACCCGGGAGTCCAGAGTTGAATACCAAACAGTATTAACGTGGTTTATGATAGCTTCTGAATGCCCAAGAACATTGTAGATGTGCTTGGCCTTAATCTTGGAAAACAAGGTGCCATCGGGCCATTTACACCCCAGAAATCTATGGGAGTCCACCTGACAGGAGGAAGGGAGGTCTTTGGTAGCTTTGAAAATCAGATTATAGGTCTTCTTTTGGGACGTGGGGAGGTCAAACTTATTTCTAAGAACCTCCCAGCTGATTAAAACATCATTCTCAAAGAGATCAGCTAACTGGGAAATGCCTTTGCTCGACCAGTGCCTAGCAGAGCAGCCTTGGGAGAGAGCAAGGGGCTTGCCAGAGGAATATAAATTCCACCAAATGGATCTTTCACCGTGAAGATGGCAGTCATCATGGAAGGCCCTATTAGAAACATGTATTTTGACTTGGTCCCAAGCTTTCCATATGGATCTAAAAACAGCCGAGCCTTGAACAAGAACAGGAAAGTTACCCATAATAAGGTCTATAATCGGAAGATTCTTCCAAGATTTCGCAGACTTAGGGAAGCCTCTTTCAATGTTGCTCCTAATCAGAACCTTCCAAGGATCATTGCCATCAAGGGAGTGAAAGATCCACTTGGCGGCAAGGGCAACCCCTTGGAGCTTGAGGTCTTTCAAACCAAGCCCCCCGTGCAGTTTATTTATATGACACCAGTCCCACTTAACAGCATGCATCTTCCTTTTTCCTCTGCCATCCGACCAAAGAAAACCTCTAACCATGCATATTAAAAATAAATCTTGTTAAATATATTCTAAAAGTTAAAAATAATTATATTCTATTTTGAAAAGATTCTAAATTAATATATGTTTTATAATAATATTATAAATCATATATATATATATTATAACTATTATAAAAATGTCAAAAGTTTCTAAATTCATATTAGAAAATATTAAAAAGTTATATTCTATTCTAAATTAATTTACTTTTTATAATAAAAATTATAAAATGATATATATTATATTTTGCTTATAATATTTTTTTACGGTTTAATAAAAATATAGTAAGTCAAACTATACGGTCTACTAAATTTTAAAGCTGTAATATATGGTCTAAAATTGAAAAAAGGGTAAAATTCTAGGCCTAGGTCATGTTAATTAATTATTATTATTATTATTTATTTATATCATATAATGTCTATTTGAGGCACATTTTTACTATGGTAAACTGTCTGCACATCTTGTTTAATAAATTTTCTTATTATCCTGTATAAACTTCTATTATGCTCTTTGATCCATTCCCTCATCATATTAAGTTCATTCAAATTTATACTATGATGATAAATTTAAAGATTATGTCATACTAAGATATTTTCTTTATTATTTTTAGTTCTATTTCTTCAAGAGTAATGGCTCACATAGAGTCAATAATCAACTTCCCTCATTCCATCAGATAAATGAAACATTGAAATTTTGCAAAGACTGTTCTAATACTAATCTGACTCAAAAGCCCAAAAACATAGATATGTTCTTTCTATGTTCTTTCTACATTGATATTGAAATAGTAGATGATATATCCCAATACTACTCTTTGTTAGTTCCTATTCTAAAAGTAGAGTGGAAATCAGTTCCATCAAAGCCGATTGGAGCTTATTTACTATGTCTAATCACATCTAAAATGGACAATTTATTGTCAATATCAATGGTTTCTATGATTTTTATTGTACTCCAGTTGATATTATCATCAGTTCCAAGATAAGCTTATTATTCCTGTACCTGACTCCATGGAGAAGGGCAACCCATTTGATAAAAGGATCAAGAGCATCTGGGATTTTCTTCTTTATGATGAAATTTTGAATCGTGCTTAAAATTTAGAAAGCCCATCGACAACTTTTTAGAGTTTTTAAAAATAGTGTTTTTCAAGATTTCTCGCATAATTTAGCATATCTGGCTTCTGGGTATCCCTGTGTGTTTAAAGATTGTAAAAAAAGGATTAAAAAGAGACTTAGTTTACTGGATCAGTGTGTGTTATAGGGCATTAGAGAAACGACGATTAAAAGATGGGAATGGTTAAATAAAGAAAAGAGATAAGGCAGAATCATGGTAGATCAGTTTAGGGCACATAACTATCATCGTTTCAGTACCAAATGTGACTAGATTGGAGAATACCCACATATAAAGAGGACTTCAGTGGAGAGACCCAAGCATTAACATTACAGATGTTTAAAGATTGAGGAGGATGAGTTGAAATTAGGGTGCTTCACAATAGAATGGAGGAATTTGTTTTCTAAAATGAGATCAAGCCTTATGAGAATGTGTAAACAAAGGCCATCACAAAGTTTGGGATATGATGCCCTCAAGCTATGCCCAAAACATTGATGATGGAAATCTTTAGAATGCTCATAATACCTCCTAATTATCAATTCTATGTATGTTAAAATAAGTTAAATGAAAAGGCAGTAACATTTGGGCTAGGGCATTTCAGTAAATCTAGGATTTACAATATTTTGATTGTGTGCTGCGATGTTTTTTAGGAGTTAAAATTACAAAAGAGGGAGCAGATTCAGGAAAGAAAGGAAACACATGTTTTTGCAAAGGAGCAGAAGGATCAAGCCAAACTAGATAGAGAGATTGCACAGAAAACAAAGGAACAACAAAAAAAAGAAAAAGAGCTCAAAAGGGAGCATGATACGATTCAAAAGGAGCAAGATAAAAAGGAAGAAGCACTTGAAATGGAAAGGTTGGATCTACAGAAACAAAGGCATTTAAGCAACCCTTTAAACTCTTTGCCCAAAAATCATGCCTTGTTTAGGGAGATGGTCAACATCCATATCCCTAACTATCATACAATTGTGATCACCACTCAATTTCCTTTAAGTCTAACCCCACCCATTGTGACCAGTACTCAATTTCCAAGTGTAACCCCATCCATTATGAGCAGTACTCAAAATCTAGGCCTAAGGCCATCCCATTTAAACAACACTCTAAGTCCACCAGCAAGGGAAGAGAACACGATTGGGAGTAAGTTGTTAAGAATTCAAGCAACAACAACCTCTGCCACTTCGAATCCAATAAGTTTTCCAGTATGGTTTGAATGAGATTGGTAGCAACCAATCATTCTACACAAACAAATTTCAAATTGCAGCCAGGGAGGCATTTTTTTCCATTTTGTATTAGGGGGCATACAAAAATGATTTACAAGGATTTGCAAAACATAATTGCAACTGACATGGTTTATACACAGAAAGTTTAATACATCATGGTTTTGTAGGAAATAATTGCAACCTCCTTAGAGGTGATAAAAAAATTCAATGTTATTTAGAGTATGTGAAATTAAATTTAGGTCTCTAGTTGGCTCATTCCTTGTTTATGGAAGTTCTAAATTAGTTGTCCATGTGTTTTTATTATGTCTTTTTTAATGTGGTGCAACCTAATTGTCAAGGTCAACATAGGCTTCACATTCTTCACTATTATAGATGTCATGTCTTCATTTCAGTCATATGCATTTATACTCAAACATGCATGCAATGAGGTGGACAACTTAAATATTTCATTTTAACACGTTGGAAATTGATTTACCATGTGAACGGCACATTTCTTTGGCGGGGTCAAATTTTCAGCCATTTTTTACTGTCAACCAAAGACTAGACACACCATACACTGGTGGTGAGAAATGGCATCGTGAGTTGTGCTTGTGATGTCGTCCAACATCCGAGCAACTCACCACCTTTTAATCACACACTCCCACATTAAAGAGAAGTCTAGTCGCATTTCAAATGAAGTTCATACTCATTAACTCCTATTCCTTCCATGTTTTGTTGGTTATCATGCCTTGGCTTTTTGTAGCTATAGAGCATTCAATGCTCTCCTCCTTCACACTCAACAAACCCTTTGACACCATTATTGACTATTCTCTCTGTGTTTGGTAGTTGCAGATGGCACCCATAATGGATATATATATATATAGGGCATATGCATATGCGTGTATATATATATAAATGGCATATGCATATGCATGTATATATATATATATGTATGTACATATATATATATGCATGTATATATATATGTATGTATATATATATGCATGTATATATATGTTCATAATGTAATATATACACACGCATGCATATATAAACATACATATGTAGATGCATATATATTGTAGACACATAAAATGTACATGCACTCGATCCTGGTCTACTAACATTGCCTCATCCTAATTATCCCTCTATCTAACCATTTAATCAAATAGCCTTATTTGATTAAAGTCATCATAATTCTCCTTTTAATTAAATAAATCCCTCAATTTAATTAAATCATTTTCTTTGTGTAATTAGCTAGGTCATTTCATCTTCATATCGTTATTTAGTTAAATAATCCATATTATTTGATTAAATCTCTAAAGTTCGTCTAATTAAATTAAATAAACCAAACATTTATATAATTTAATCTAACATCACCCTCTTTGGTTAAATAAATCAAAATATTTATTTAACTAGGTCTTAATCATTTTCATCTCTTTTTGATTTATTTCAACCCACAAATCTAAATCAAATAGTCAAATCACCTAATCTCCTCTTAAATTAATCAAATCCTAATTAATTTAATCTTAATCCATCAAATCCTCTAGATTTTGCAACTTGCACAATTAAATCATTTATTTGATTTATAAATCATCTATTTTCATTCAAAAAAGGCATCAAAGATGGAATATTCCTCAAATTTGAAACCTCCCCCCAAAAGGACTTGTCACTTCCAAAAAATCATTTAAAATCTCTTACATGTCCTTTTCTTGAGCCATGTGCATTTGCTTCACCTTTCACCTCATCCTTCAAACCATATTTTGAATTTGAATCTCCCCCCTATTTGCACATTTTTCAAAACTTGCACATCCTCCATCCACTTATAGGTTGACAAGTGGCACTTTTCCATTGGCTAATTCTTAGTCCCACATTGCTCTATTTTAGACATTCATCCATCTTCTCATTCTATAAATAAGAGGCTAAACTCCTCATTCTATCATCCACAATTTGAGCAAAGTTACTATACTCAAATTCATAGCAATCTTCATTCATTTCTTCCAAGCACAGTTAGGTTTTTTACATATTTTCGACATGGATCTCCATTGAAGTCATCACTACAAGCATCCATCCTTCATCAAACATCTTTATCACACCATTGGAGCTGGGAAAAGGGCCAATTTTCACATCAAATTGGCACCAACTCACTCAAGAGATTGAGAGTTTGTTTGGTTTTAGAATAAGATTTGATATTTTGTTTCAAGTTTATTGTGTTCTTCATTTTGTTCCTCTTCTTTTACATTCAAATGAATTTCTTGAGGAATCATGATTTTAACCTTGCATTTAATCTAATAAAATGTGTGAACCCCAATCTAAATACCTGCAAAACAACATAAACAAACACATTAGATGGTGAAATGCAAGCAAGAACAAGGATTCCCCATGGAATCCATTTACAAAGTTCAAATTAGGAAAAGCAAATGAGTAATACAATGAAATAACAATAAAAGAGATTGAATCCTAATTAAACTAGCAAAATCATGATCAAATGGGGGAATTGTGCCAATTTGATGTGAAAATTGGCCCTTTCTCAATTCCTATGATGCAAACTTGATGAATGTTGATGAATGTTGATGAATGACGCACTTTGATGAAGGATGGTGAGTGCTCCAATGGGAAAATCTGCATAACCTAGCTAAGATTCAATGATAATGTAGGAAATTTTCTAATGATTTGAGCATAGTAAGTTTACTCAAATTGTGGATAGATCAAATGAGGATATTAGCCTCTTATTTATAGATTGAAAAGTTGAAAGTATGCCCAAAATAGAGCAATGTGGGACTAAGAATTAGCTAATAGCAAAGTGTCACTTGTCAATTTGTGAGTGGATGGAGGATGTGCAAGTTTTGATGATTGTGCCAATAAATGCATATTTTGAATTTGAATGGTTGAAATGTAAGTATGCAAGAGGGAAGAAAGAATGCATTGAACGCCACTCTGGCCTGCCAAAGGGACATGTAAAATGGAGTAAATGGCTTTGTTGATGTACATGTCAACTTAGATTTGAATTCAAACTTGAAGAATATTCCCCCTTTTGAAAGATGCTCCTTGTTGAGTAAAATAGAGATTTAATAAATCAATTAAATCTATTTTCATGTGCAAGTGGGAAAAGCTAGAGGATGGGACATGATATGAGATTAAATTAATCCAGGTTAATTAATTTAATGAAGGGATCAAGTGATGTGACCTATTTGACTTAAATTTGTGGATTTATTTAAATCAAATATGAGAGGAATGTGATTAAGAGATTAATTAAATAAAGATTCATGATTTATTTAATTAACAGAGATGATGTTAGATTAAAATCTAAACAAAAGCCTTAATTTATTTTAATTTAATAGATAGACTTAAGAGATTGAATCAAATAAAAATTATTAATTATTTAATTAAACAGGATAATTAGATCAAAATGGTTAATTTAACTATCGAAAAGGTGACTTAATTAAATAACTGGTTTATTTAATTGAGGAATATTGATGAATTTAATCAAATAAGGGGATTCGATTAAATGGTTAGACCGAGGGATGATTCAGGATGAAACGATGTTAGTAGTTAGGATCACATGCACAATGTCAATCGTAAGACATTTTACGGTTTACTTTTTTCCCTCTTTCGGGCTAAATGCACTCCATTAAGTGCTTGGTTCAAAGAATAAACAATCTCGATCAAAGCCAAAAAAATTAAAAATTAAAATCTTGCCCCACTACTGTCCAATGAGAGATAAAACATGCCAATATATTTCCCCCTCAAGAGATTGGACGAAAATTTCCATTTTTGGGTGATCTTGTGAAAAAAGAGGACAAGGTGCCCGACAGGACCAAAAAGGCTCCAGGAGGCCAAAAATGTGTCTAAACGCAATAAAATCATGTAAAACAAGCCTCAACTAGACGTGTAAAAATAGGTTCAAGGTCCAAAACCCCGACATGATAGCTAAAGAAGGTGAAAAACCCTAACTTTCTACAAGGTTAAATGGCTACAAGGGGTCACTTCTCAAGTCACTTTCACACCCAACCTTTTAGCAATTTAGTGATTCAAGCTTTGACCTCTTGACAATACGGCATAGTGATAGCTCATGGTGCACATTTTCGCTTGAGTCTAGAAGTACCAGCGGCCACCTGACATTGGGGCACCGGTAAGTGATCCTTACTTGAGCCTCATTTGTCATTTTTAGCATTCACCCATTTATTGCTTCAAAGTACTTTTTGCAATAGCATTATATAGCCACTTAAACTCTTCCAAATTGTGCTTCTCGGCATCGGGATTGCACCATCAGGAAGGTGGAGTTTTCTGAATTTGGAAATAAACCCAACCCAACATTGAGGTCATGGCTTTCATGGGTCATATATTCAAAGTGTGACACGTGGTGGAATTTTAGATAGAATCTTTGGCAAACTACACCATTTGAAAAGAGTGTACCATCAGCTGCCCTTTGGGAGTTTAACCCTCTAGCATCATAGTTTGGAATTTTCAAAATGCAATGCCTTCATGGGTAGCCACGTTGGGATGGTTTCCCGGCTACTCAAAATAAAAAATTTCAAAATTTTTAACATGATGACCTTCCTTGATGTAGGATATGGCGAGGGAGCTGTATTCCCAGGAGCATAGATCTCAAGAGATCTTTGGTTACTTGTGGAACCTCAGTGACAATGACCAAGAGCGATTATGGGTCATGGGGCTGTGGCACATTACATAAGCAATGCCAATACGTTCGATCCTAATCTACTAACATCGCCTCATCCTGAATTATCCCTCCATCTAACCATTTAATCAAATAGCCTTATTTGATTAAAGTCACCATAATTCTCCTTTTAATTAAATAAATCCCTCGATTTAATGAAATGATCATCTCTATGTAATTACCTAGGTCATTTCATCTTCCTATCTTTGTTTACTTAAATAATCCATATTATTTGATTAAATCTCTAAAGTTAATCTAATTAAATTAAATAAATCAAACATTTATCTAATTTAATCTAACATCACCCCCTTTGGTTAAATAAATCAAAAATATTTATTTAACTAAGTCTGAATCATTCTTTTCTCATTTTGAGTTATTAAAATCCTAACATCTAAGTCAAAATGGCCAAATCACCTAATCTCCTCTTAAATTATTCAAATCTTGATTAATTTAATCTTAATCACTTAAATCCTCTAGATTTTACAACTTGCACATGAAAATCAATTTAATTGATTTATAAATCATTTATTTTCATTCAAAAAAGGCATCCAAGTGGGAATATTCTTCAAATTTAAAATCTCCCCCCAAAAGGACTTGCCCCTTGCAACAAACCATTTAAAATATCTTACATGTCCTTTTCTTGAGCCATGTGCATTTGCTTCACCTTTCACCTCATCCTTCAAGCCATGTTTTGAATTTGAATCTCCCCACTCTTTACACAATCCTCAAAACTTGCACATCCTCGATCCATTCATAGGTTGACAAGTGGCACTTTTCCATTGGTTAATTCTTAGCCTCAAATTGCTATATTTTGGACATTCATCCTTCAATCTCATCTATAAATAAGAGGCTAATCTCCTCATTTCATCATCCACAATTTGAGTAAACTTACTATGGTCAAATCATTAGCAAATTGCATCCATTATCATTGAATCTTAGCTAGGTTATGCAAATTTTGGTCTTGAAGCACTCACCATTCTTCATCAAAGTGTATCATTCATCAACATTCATCAAGCTTGCATCATAGGAGTTGGGAAAGGGCCAATTTTCACATCAAATTGGCACTAATTCCCCCATGGGATCAAGAGTTTGCATTGTCTTGAATAGGATTTAGCTTGCTTTAATGCTCTTTCATTTCATTCTTGTTTCATTTCCTATTTTAAACTATGCTAATGGATTTCATGGGGAATCATTGTTCTTGCTTGCATTCCATATTCTAATGTGTTTGTTCATGTTTTTTTGCAAGTATTTGGATTAGGGTTTGAATACCTTGCCAGTAGGAAGGTGAGGGATGAGGTCTTACTGTGCCATCTCTCAGAAAACACTAGCATCATCCTAATATGAGTATGTATGGGCACTATGTATGCAATGTGCCACAACCCCATGACCCGTAATCGCTCCTCGTCCCTGTCATTGAGGTCTTGCAAGTAACCAAAGATCTCCCAAGATCTGTGCTCTCGGGAATATAGCTCCCTCGCCACATCATGCATCAAGGAAGGTCATCATGTTAATTTTTTTTTTAAATTTTATTTTGAGCAGCCAGGAAACCATCCCGACGTCGCTACCCATGAAGGCATTACAGTTTGAAAATTCCAAACTATGACGCTGAAGGGTTAAACTCCTAAAGGGCACCATCATGGTGCACTTTCTTTCTATGTAGTGCAATTTGTAAAGATTCTATCTAAAATGCCATTGCCGCATCACACTTTGAATATGACCCCATGGGCCATGACCTCAATGTCAGAGTTTGGAGTTTATTTCCAAACTCCAAAATCCACCGCCATGGTGCAATCTAACACCAAGCGATGCAGTTTGAGTTTTGAGTGGCTCTATATAGTGCCGCTGCAAAAAAAGGCTAACTTTGAAAGCAATAAATGAACGCTAAAAATGACAAATGAGGCTCAAGTAAGGATTAGTTATCGGTGCCCCAATGCTAGGTGGCCACTAGTACATCCAACTCAGTTGGAAATGTGCATCGTGAGTTGTTGCTATGCCATATTCTCAGGAGGTCAGAGCTCAAATCACTAAATTGCTAAAATGATGGGTGTGAAAGTGACTTGAAAGTTACCCCTCATGGCCATTTTAACCTTGAAAGTTAGGGTTTTTTCACCTTGTTTGGCTATCTTGTTAGGGTTTTGGACCCTTGAACCTATTTTTGTCTAGTTGAGGCCTATCTTACATCATTTTATTGCATTTAGACACGTTTTTGGCCTCTTGGAGCCTTTTTTAACCTATTAGGCACCTTGTCCTCTTTTTTTCACGAGATCACCCAAAAATTGAAATTTTCATCCAATCTCTTGAGGGGGCAATATATTGGCATGTTTTCTCTCACTAGGTAGTAGTGGGGCAATATTTTTGAAAATAATTTTTTTTTGGCTTTTGATCGAGATCGTTTATTCTTTGAACCAACTTAACAAGTGCATTGCTTCAAAGAGGGGCAAAATGTAGACACGTAAAATGTATTGATTGACATTGTGCATATGATGCTATCGACTAACATTGTTTCATCTTGAATCATCCTTCCGTCTAACCATTTAATCAAATGCCCTTATCTCACTAAATTATCAATATTCTCTCTTTAACAAATAAACCTAGCATCTAATTAAGTTTACCTTTCTCTCAAGTACTCACCAACCATTTTGATCTAATTATCCTATTTACTAAATAATTAAATTTATTTGATTAAATTCTTAAATCTTAATACAATTAAACAAATTAAAAACCTACTTAGTTTATTCTAAATATTATCTTTACAATTAAATAAATCATGAATATTTATTTAATTAATCTCTTAATCACATTCCTCTCATATTTGATTTAAATAAATCCACAAATTTAAGTCAAATAGGTCACATCACTTAATCCCTTCATTAATTTAATTAACCTGGATTAATTTAATCTCATATCATGTCCCATCATCTAGCTTTTCCCACATGCACATGAAAATAGATTTAATTGATTTATTAAATCTCCATTTTCCTCAACAAGGAATATTTCAAGGAATATTCTTCAAGTTTGAATTCAAAATCTAAGTTGACATGTACATCCAACAAGGAATTTACTCCATCTTACATGTCCTTTACATTGAGCCAAGTGGCATTTAATGCATTCTTTCTTCCCTCTTGCATGTCCTTTCAACAAATTCAAAATTCAAAAATATGCATTTATTGACACAATCATCAAAACTTGCATATCCTCCATCCACTCACAAGTTGACAAGGGGTACTTTGATATTGGCTAATTCTTAGTACCACATTGCTCTATTTTGGGCATGCTTTCAACTTCTCAATCTATAAATAAGAGGCTAATGTCCTCATTTTATCTATCCACAATTTGAGTAAACTTACTATGGTCAAATCATTAGAAAATTCCATGCATTATCATTGAATCTTAGCTAGGTTATGCAGATTTTTCCATTGGAGCACTCACCATCCTTCATCAAAGTGGATCATTCATCAATATTCATCAAGCATGCATCATAGGAACTGGGAAAGGGCCAATTTTCACATCAAATTGGCACCAATTCCCCCATGGGATCATGAGTTTGCTAGTTTAATTAGGATTCAATCTCTTTTATTGTTATTTCACTATATTCTTCATTTTATTTCCTAATTTGAACTTTTGTAAATGGATTCCATGGGAATCCTTTTCTTGTTTGCATTTCTGTTATCTAATGTGTTTTTTTATGTTGTTTTGTAGGTATTCGGATTGGGGTTTCCACATTTGGTGCTAGAGGGAGGGCCTACCGGATTATCAAATTACATTTTTTGAGAAAATTCTATGGTTTTTGATGTTTTTGGTGTTTATAGCAAACAAAACTGCTCAAAAATTCAAATAGCAGGTCGCTAGAATCAAACTGCACTACTAAGTCTCCAGTGTCTTCATATAGTGCTGCTAAAATATCAAACAGAGCCGCCATCACAAACAGAACTGTTGGAATTTCTTACTTTTTCATTCAAACTTAAAATGGCCATATCTTGGTCATTTTTTGGTCTTTTCGAAAGCTTGCTTTTTTGAAATGGGGTAGAATTTCATAAGATTTCCAATGGTGTAGGTTATTATCAACTTTTATAGAGTTAAAATTTTCAAATTTTTATTTAATGTCAAATCGTAATGAAACTTGGTCTAACTTTTAGGGTTTCTATGCTCAATCATCTATATAACCCTCATATCTTCTTGTTTCTTGATTTCACTTGACATTTGGAGCTTGTATTGTAGGTTTTAAAGGATCATGGACCATGGAAGTCAAAGAAATTGTATTATCACATCATTGTAACAAGTGTTTTTAAACACTTTGGGAAGAAATTATAATCCCTCTTCTAAGGATTTTCTATCTTTCAAGCTTTTGGGACCTACTAAATTTCTTTTGGGCTCTAAAAAGAACATTTCATTTTTTTGCTACAAAGGAATAAAATGAACTTTAGGACAAACTCACTAGATTTCATTTCAGGCTAACAATTGAACAAGGAAAATTCCACATTTTATTTGGTGCTATAAAAAGAATTCACTTTTGCTTTGTGGAATTAAAATGAACAAGTATTCTCATTTTTTTGTAATTATGTACACAAAGTAATATCATTAAAAGATGTATGCACTTCTCTCATGCGTCATGGTGATCTTGAGAATCAAAATGATTTTGGTGACATTAGGTTGCATAAGTAATCAACTCCACTCTTCATTTTAGGTTTAAAATTGAATAAAACACTTTGTGAGTGTGAGTAAACTTAGTGCATACATTATCCCTTTGTTTCTAAGCGAGGGTCAATCGAACTATGAATGTGTTTATTTGCTTTTATTTATTTTCAAGGGCCTGCCTTGTGGAAAAAGTACTCACCCAAGCGAATGAATCAACCAGTAACACTCTAAAGCCAAGAGTATTTCCAACCAGGATATAAGTGTGGGTATAGGAATAAACACCAGTATCACGCGGTTGGCTCCGATGAGATTGATCTGAAAAGGGACTCTCACCATATGGGTTAATCTCCATGAACAGAAAGTCCTAATTAAAACCCATGTTTTAGAATTGCAAAAATCCTTTCAAATCTATTTGTTGGCATAGGAATGGTCGTTCTGAAGCCACCCCACACTTTTACAGCCTTTTAGTAGTAATGGAAAGCATGCCATGGGATTTTCATGGGTGTTGATGCTTGTCTACCCCATATAAGTGAGTGTCATGGAGGGGAGCCAATGGGGTCAAACGTAAAACCATTCGCTAAAGATAAGCGTAGCTAGACTTGTCCAAGTGGGGACTCAGCAAATATTGTCTTCCATATCCATAGGGTTGTACTTATTCTTGGTTACAAAATTCTTTGCTTGTTCAAAAACATCTTGGAAACAAACACTTAAACATCATCATCAAAATTTCAAACCCTTTAGGAGGTAAATACAACTGACCAAATTCATGTGTTATTGCTTTCCCTTGGCATTCACATCCTTAGAGGTTTCTAAACACTTGAACTTACATCTCAAATAACCTACTAAAGATAAACAATAGGTAACCATTGTCTTGATTTCCTTGAATTCCACATAGCACTTTATGGTAAAAAGCAATTCACTAATCAAGATGAAATCAATTGAACCCCACACATGTGATTGTGTATCTTTTGTCTTATGGTATTTTGAGCAAACATTGATCTTTTGGTTTGAAGGGAAAAAAAATTCTTCAAAACATTAGCCTTGTAAACAAGTCCTTCTTAGGTTCATTTAGGATCAAAATAAAACACTTCATCCACCCCAAACATTTATCATCTCCATACCACAAAAGAACTTTGGAAACATCATTCTAGACTTGGGTAAATCATCAAAATCAAAATCACCTTATTTAGTTAGGTGTATGGGAATGCATCATTTCTCATAGATTTAATTGAATTAGAAATTCTTTGAACAAGTTCATCCTAAATTCTAGCATTGATCCAAAGTTCCTAAGAAAAATAACACTCATATCATTCACCCCTTTCATCCTTCATCTCATCATTGGTCCTAATCATCTTAGGGGTCACTTTTGAAACAAGGTCAAAAAACAAGAAGAACATGGAATATGAACTTGATTCATTCATCCTGAGTGGTCTAAATCAACCAAACTTTCAAAGCCTTACAATACCAATTGATTTTCAAAACTCATATTTATACATTCCATACATGGGATCATTATCTCCTACAAACCTCAATGGTACAACAAATGTGAGTATACCCAATCTAAATTTTGAAACACCTTTTCTGATGGTAGATTGGAATCCAAGTTCAAACTTACAAATCTATGAACCAAATACTCAATGCATGAGTCTTCAAAAAAGAAACATTATCCCACCAAATCCATACATCCCAAGTGAGAATATACAAAATACAACTATACCAAGCATGAACATTTCAAATCCACACTTGGTAATTTTTTGGATAGATATGTTTGCAAATCACATGAATGTTGTTCAAAATCCATCACACCAATATGTCCCCCTCACCTTTCACAATGACCCATCATCATCATCATTTAATGCAACACCACAAACCTCTTTGCCCATGACCTCACAAGAAGAAGGTGATTTATTTGGACCAAGGGACATTTTTGATCAAATATCATCATTTCCCCAAGGGAGCATGCCACTCACTTTCCCACCACTCCCTCCCTTGTCATTAATGTGCATATCACCTCTTGGTTTGGGGCTACCTTTGCTACCACCACTCATCCAAAACATCCCCCTAACCATCAATCAAGGCATCATACCAAATCCTCCCCCCTTTCCATCGATATCACAACAACAGATGGAAACCATCCCCATAGCACAAGAAACCAACACATCATCTATCATCCCTCAAAACATGGTCTCTCAAGGATCAACCATATCGATCACACCATCCACCACTCAAATCTCAATCATCAATACGTGATACCTCTTATCACCACAATAATAACTATTCCAAAACCACCTCTTCCACCACCACCACCCAAACCAAACACATCAAACGAATATAGCATTGTGTTGCAAGCTGCTTAGCAAGTTGCTTATTAAAAGGCACTCCAAAAAAACCAAAACTGACAAGCTACACAACTATCTGCTCAACAAGCTACACAAGTTGCTCAAGTTTCCCAGGCTACACTACAAGCCCAACAAGCACAAGCCCAGGCTCAAACACAAGTGCAAGCTCAAGCCCAGTACCAAGCCCAACAAGCAAATGTTGTTCAAATTCCAAACAAAATGTTAACGATTCCATGTATCAATCCAAGTCAACAATCACATAATCAAGACCTATCCATCAATGAACACATGGAAGATATTTCTACCTTATCCAAAGATCAAATCAACATACATCAAGAGTCACTTTTTGATCATGATAAGAATCCCTCAACAATATTTGACAATGATCTATTTCAAGGAGTGCTAACATTATATTATCTTGGAATCAACAATCCATCAACCAATGATCATGTTGAAAATGTCTCTACATCACCTAATGAGTTAGAGGACATATCTCAAAAATCTATTCTAAAGCATGATCAACATATTTCACCAAAGTCTAGCAATGGTCCTTTCCAAGACTTATTGACATCCTTCGACCTCATGATTGCTAATATTGAAGGAATCTTCAACTCAACACTTGATCCAAACTCACTCAAACATCAAGAAGATATTGAGCTACTTCCCATCCAAGAACCCTTTATAAGCAATCCATCCTTTGAAATTGACCCATGTCAAGAACTTGATCCAAAGCATGTTGAAAGTAATTCTGAAATCATTCAAGATCAAGAATACATATCTCCAAGATATTACAATGATCTAATGGAAACTCTCTTATCTATACAAGATGCACATACTCCTCCATCTACCCATGAGATGCTTTCTATGGATGGACACATAGATGATATTCATTTAGAATAGGATTCTTTTACTCCTGATATTATTACACAAAAAGAGCAGGTTATTGAGTTGACAACATCAAGATCAGACATATCCCAAATTCAAACTGAAGACATGATATATGAAGATATCTAGCATTATCCACTCAAGGAATTAGATCAAACATGTAACAAGATATTTCAGAGTCAACAGAGTGACAAATTGAAATAACATCATATACAGTGGTCATTTATCAAAGAGTTCTTATTGAAAAAGACATCTCAGAATAGGCAGAATCAAAGCATGAAGGTAATAATTTCACAATACTGGGGGAAACTGTCTCGAGCAATTGTCAACATAGGGAGCTCAAAGAATCCTTATGATGAAGCAAGTGCAAATACTACGACCAACCACGTCATGAATCTTCATCCACCCATCACCCCATCCATGAATTGGGACCAACATCAAGAGAAATATTTGAATCAAAGCACAAAGAACATTATCAAAGAAAAAGAAGCAAAGAAGAATAATTGATAAATCAAATACACATGGATACCAAAGAATACAAGAAAGATTATCCCTATCAAACTCCATTAGTCAAATAAACTATGGGAAGAAATAAAAAAAGGGAAAAGTATCCATCAAAGATGTCCACAAAAAGAAAAGCAAGCTTTTCAAGCGACATAAAAAGTGTAACAAGAAGTTGGTCCTAATTCCACACACACTTTTGTATCCACCCATCATTGCTCATCTTCCTATAGACATGTAAAATTAGCATCTATAGACATGCAAAATTAGCATCATGCATTTGATTAGGTCATATTCATCCATTCAACAAAAAATCAAGTTTATTTATCAATCTCCTAAAGTCACCAACTTATGTTAAATAAATAAAACTTGATCCTATCATCATCCTTTTAATTAAATAAATCAAACCTTTATTTAATTAAGTCGGAAATCACCTTCCTTCCCTTTTTATTTAAATAAATCAACATATCTAAGTCAAATGGGTCAAATCCCCTAATCATCATCCTAGCTAATTAATCCTAATTAAATCTAATCTAATGCATGTCACATCCTCTAGATAATCCCACTTGCACAAATAAATCAATTTATTCATTTATAAAATCAACATTTTCCATCAACATGGCATCTTTGAGGAATATTCCCTCAAGTTTGAATTCAAAATCAAGTGGGCATGTACATCCAACAAAGTAATTAATAAGCTCTTACATGTCTTGTCTCTCAAATTCAAATTTGAATTTCCCTCTCTTGGGCACATTTCCCAAATCTTTCACACTCCTCGACCACTCACAAGTTGACAAGTGGCCTCATCTCATTGGTCCATTCAATATCTCACATTGCTCCCTCTTGAGCATTCTTAGCATTTGAGAATCTACAATATCATGCAAGGTCACTCTCTTCAAGGGAGAACTGATTTTGTCCACTCCATATCTTAGCATTCCATATCATATTCAAATCATCTTCATCATGGAGCTTAAGCAAGGATTGGGAAAGGGCTTCTTTCCATAGAAGCACCAATCCACTATAAGATGCTGGTTTGATTATTAGAATGATATTTTTCTATGTTTTTCTTGCTTATTTTGCATTATTCTTGTGATTAGATGAATCTTACAGGGAATCTTTTATTTGCATTAGTTTACTAACAATGCTAAAGGCTTTTATTTTTGAGCTAATGCAGATTTAAGGTTCCACATAAATAAATCAAAGTATTTAAATCAAATAAGTCAAAATTACCTAAACATCATTTAAGCTAATCTAATCCTAATTAACCTAACCACCCATCACATCCTCTAGATTTTGCCACTTGCACCAATATATCATTTTAATTCATTTATAAATTTAGCATTTTCCATCAACATGGCATCTTTGAGGAATATTCCCTCAAGTTTGAAGTCAAAATCAAGTGGGCATGTACATCCAACAAAGCAATTAATAAGCTCTTACATGTCTTGTCTCTCAAATTCAAATTTGAATTTCCCCCTCTTGGGCACATTTCCCAAATATTTCACACTCCTCAACCACTCACAAGTTGACAAGTGGCCTCATCTCATTGGCCCATTCAATATCCCACATTTCCCCCTCTTGAGCATTCTTAGCATTTGAAAATCTACAAATAGAGGCTTCATTTCTTAATCAAATCCTCCACAATCTCCACAACTCCACAATCCTCATGCAAAGTCATTCTCTTAAACTGGGAACTGATTTTGTCCATCATCATTGGCAATATTAAGCTTAAGCAAGGATTGGGAAAGGGATATTTTCTGCAATAGCACCAATCCACTATGGGATAGATAAATTTCATGTTTTTCTTTGTATGCTTTTATTTATCTTGTTATTTGATAGCATTTTAAAACACGTTAGATATCTCATATGGATTATAAAGGTTTGTTTTGCTTAAATACGCTAACCATGCTTGTGTATGTTAGTTATTTAACCATTTACAGATTTTGATGTCCACACTTCCCAAGTTTGGAGAGTCAAAGGTTCCAAACTATCAACCAATCCATCTCTTATCCCTAAACACACTCCATCCATGCCTCCACGCATGATATCCAATTATCAAATTGACCATGTATTGGCAATGACCCTTCACCATAAGGATTCTGAAGGCACTTTATCGTGATGTGTGCATAGAGATAGAGTTAACCCTAGTATCAATAAAGAAGATCAAGAATATGAAAAGTTGCATTCAAATGCACGTATCTTAACAAAGCAACTTCTTCAAGTAGGCTATTAATGGTACATCATTTCAAAAGCATCTACATCAACAACATCTTGTAGTTCAACATGAGCTTTAAATCTTTCATAGAAAAATACAAAAAAACAAAAAATATGAAAATCCAAAAACAAATCAAAAAAAGGATTGAAAACAGTAAAGAAAAAAACCATCCTCTAGTGAAAACCACTTCAGTGGCACTTTAGATAGGTACCATGATGAAAACCTTGCAAACAGGCATCATATGTAGAATTGAGCATATAAGTGTGCTAGTTCAGGTGAAAGCATCTTATCCCATCCATAATAAATCCAACATTCCATCCATCTCGTCCATAATAAATCTATTCATCTATGAACCATTTATCCAATCCATCTTTATCCATTTGCATCCATAGTCCAAATTATCTTGATCTTGGTAAAACTTTGGTGCACACTTTACACTTGCTTACAGTAAACTTCTTGACATGGGTCATTTTCATTGATCCTATCCTACCCAACATTAACTGAGCCATGAACCATTATCCAAATGAGAATTCTTTATCTTAATACCTTATCTTATCACAAGATAATCCATATCCCTCAATCCATACACCTATCCGAGCATCCACACATCACATTCCATCCATTGCTAGACACTAGGGGTAGATATTTACATCTTGCTTTGGGAATAAATCTTGATCTATATCCTCCAACTTATGTGGTGATTCAAACATTAGCAAATGTGAAATGAAATTGGTCCACCACTTGTGGGAAAAAATCCAAATCACTAACCCATGGTGCATTTTGACTAGAAGACATTCCTTATCAATCTTCATTTTTCAAGAAACATCAATCCAAACAATCAATATCAATTGCATCTAACGTGTTCTTGAACATCACATTGAATCATTCAAAATAATTTTGTTCCAAATTAACCTTCAAAATCCTGATCAATCAAGTCCAATCAATCCATAATCTTGGGATATCCTTCCCGATCATTGTGTTGCTTAACACTATCCTTGCATTGTTGTGCATCCTCAACAATGTTATCATCATCATCAATTCATCTATTTGATCATTCAACCTTAGCTTGGTCTTCAACAAAATCCTAAACAGAGCACTGATATCATCACACACATCCATATCCGAGTCGTCAAAATTGTGTGAAAAGTCCAAAAACATCCAAAACACATCAAAATAAAAAAACACTGATAAAAATAGAAAACTTCAAAAACATGAAATTCGAACTACGTCGTCTCTGAGCTTAAGTGTAGGAAAGGTTAATGTTTGATGAGCTCTCAAGACACAAAATAAAAAAAATTCATAAAATCTCACAAAACCCAAAAACATTTAAAAAAATCAAAAATCAAAACATTTGAAAATTTTGAAAAACAAAAAAAGTAGCCTCAAAACATTTCAAAAGTGTCAAAAACATCCAAATATTTGAAAAAATACATCTGTTCCATTTCGCTTTCAGCCACAATAAATCAATCATCACACTCACCCTTTAGAAAAACAAATAGAAACAAGTACAACAATGATCAAAAGCAAGCTTCAAACGTAAAATCAAAAGCAAACTTCAAACTTTTAAATGCAAAAATCAAAATCTTGATCATTTTCAAACATGTCAGTCAACCTTATACCAACAACTTATCAACCCATCATCATCCTATACAATGCATGTCCTAGGATATATTGTTCTGACAATAGCCATCATTTTGGATATCACTTTGGATTCTTATCCTATCAAAACAAATCCCTTTGGTTGAAGGTATGAAAAAAATTGGCTTGTTTGAGTACTTGATCTTTTCTTTTGATTTATCTTATTGTGCTAATTCCAAGGACCTCTCAATGATATCCGAACGAAGGATTTAGAGAGATAGGAATGGGGCAGCAATCATTACCTTTTTTATCTATTGTGCTTGTTGGACGTTCTTGTAATATAACTTGGTGAATACTTGCTTTGTTAGGTACATCCTAGCAAGGTTTTTGTATGTCAAGTGTGAACAAGAATACTCCTATCTATTTTTTGAGTCAAAGTCCATCACACTAGGTACAACACCATCCTAGATCTTTATACCCTGATGTATTGTTCCTACATGTGTTATCAAACATAAGGTAATTGGCCCTTTGAAAATCATAACTCCTCGGAAAGTAATCATCATCATCATCATTATCATCATCTCTAATCAATTTGGCTTGTTGGTGTCTCTTGTCATCATCTTATTTTCTCCCTACTTCCTTTCCTGCTAACATGGTACCATGACAGTTAATTATAAATCATTGCTAATTCATCCATCCCACATCCACAAACTGCCAGCATACTGCATAATGCATATCATATCATATAGAAAGCATTAATCATACCACATTCATTCATCCCCATCATTGCATAATATAGATTGGTTATTCTAAGAATTTCATAAACCATACATCTATCACCCATATGCATAATCCTAAAAGCATCATCATATCATATCATGTGCATCCATATCATCCATGCATCATCATATCATCCATTACATATAAACATCATAATCATCTCATTTATATAGTAAATAATGTGACTATCATGGTACAAATTAGGATCAACTGTGTGTAATATATCAAAATAGGCATGAGGCTACCCATGGCTGATGACTTTCTACATCATCAAATCTATCTACATTAAATATTCGAGTTGAACTAATCTTGAACCTCTTTGTCAAGAGATCAACCCTCAAATCAAGCCTCTTTTCCTGATCTCTTGAGGGGGTAGTATACTAGCGTAATTCTTTTTGCTGGGGCAATAGTGGGGCATCTAAAAAATTGAAGAATTTTTGAACTTTGATCTGAGCAATATTATTCTTTGATGCAATGCAATGAGTACATTGCTTCAGAGAGGGGAAAAATGTACACATCAAAAATATACAGATTGATATCGCACGCTTGATCCTGATCTACTAACACTGCCTCATCCTGAATTATCCCTTTGTCTAACCATTTAATCGAATAGCCTTATTTGATTAAAGTCACCATAATTCTCCTTTTAATTAAATAAATCCCTCAATTTAATTAAATCACCATCTCTGTGTAATTAGCTAGGTCATTTCATCTTCCTATCTTTGTTTAATTAAATAATCCATATTATTTGATTAAATCTCTAAATTTCATCTAATTAAATTAAATAAATCTGAAAACATTTATTTAATTTAATCTAACATCACGCCCTTTGGTTAAATAAATCAAAAATATTTATTTAACTAAGTCTAAATCATTCTTTTCTCATTTTGAGTTATATAAATCCTAAAATCTAAATCAAAATGGTCAAATCACCTAATCTCCTCTTAAATTAATTGAATCATGATTAATTTAATCCTAATCACTCAAATCCTCTAGATTTTATAACTTGCACATGAAAATCAATTTAATTGATTTATAAATCATCTATTTTCATTCAAAGAAGGCATCCAAGTGCGAATATTCTTCAAATTTGAAATCTCCCCCCAAAAGGACTTGTCCCTTCCAACAAAGCATTTAAAAGCTCTTACATATCCTTTTCTTGAGCCATGTGCATTTGCTTCACATTTCACCTCATCCTTCAAGCCATGTTTTGAATTTGAATCTCCCCTCTCTTTGTACAATCCTGAAAAACTTGCACATCCTCCATCCATTCATAGGTTGACAAGTGGCACTTTTCCATTGGTTAATTCTTAGTCCCACATTGCTATATTTTTGGCATTCATCCTTCAATCTCATCTATAAATAAGAGGCTAATCTCCTCACTTCATCATCCACAATTTGAGTAAACTTACTATGCTCAAATCATTAGCAAATTCCATCCATTATCATTGAATCTTAGTTAGGTTATGTATATTTTGGTCTTGAAGCACTCACCATTCTTCATTAAAGTGGATCATTCATCAACATTCATCAAACTTGCATCATAGGAGTTGGGAAAGGGCCAATTTTCAGATCAAATTGGAACCAATTCTCCCATGGGATCAAGAGTTTACATTGTCTTTAATAGGATTTAGCTTGTTTTATTGCAAACTCTTGTTCCCATGGGGGAATTGGTGCCAATTTGATGTGAAAATTGGCCCTTTCCCAACTCCTATGATGCAAGTTTGATGAATGTTGATGAATGATCCACTTTGATGAAGAATGGTGAGTGCTTCAAGACCAAAATCTGCATAACCTAGCTAAGATTCAATGATAATGGATGGAATTTTCTAATGATTTGAGCATAGTAAGTTTACTCAAATTATGGATGATGAAATGAGGAGATTAGCCTCTTATTCATAGATGAAATTGAAGGATGAATGTCCAAAATATAACAATGTGGAACTAAGAATTAACCAATGGCAAAGTTCCACTTGTCAACCTATGAATGGATGGAGGATGTTTAAGTTTTCAGGATTGTGCAAAGAGGGGGGAGATTCAAATTCAAAATATGGCTTGAAGGATGATGTGAAAGTTGAAGCAAATGCACATGGCTCAAGAAAAGGACATGTGGCAGATTTCAAACAAGCTGACAATGCCCTTGGGGAGAGATCAAACCTGAAGTATATTCCCAACTTTATGCCCTTTGAAATGAAAATACGATTTATAAATCAATTAAATTGATTTTCATGTGCAAGTTAAAAACATGGAGACTTATGATTATCACAATTAATCGTAGATTTGATTAATTTAAGAGGAGATTAGGTGATTTTGATCCATTTTGACTTAGATTTTAGGATTTAAATAACTCAAAATGAGAAAAGAATAGTTTAGACTTATTAAATAAATATTTTTGATTTATTTAACCAAATTAAGGATGTCAGACAAATGGACAAACACACTCATCGAATTTAATTGACGAACTCAGACATTTCCAATCAAATGGATGCTATTTTAAATAAACAAAGATAGGAAGATGAAATGACCTAGCTAATTACAGAGAGATGATGATTTAATTAATTCAGGGGATTTATTTAATTAAAAGGAGAATTATGGTGACTTTAATCAAATAAGGCTATTCGATTAAATGGTTAGGTAGAGCGATAATTTAGGATGAGGCGATGTTAGTAGATCAGGATCGAGTGTGTCATATCAATTTGTATATTTTTGGTGTCTACATTTTGCCCCTCTTTGAAGCAATGTACTTGTTGCATTGGTTCAAAGAATAATCTAGTATACTGACGTAATTCTTCATTCACTGGGGCAACAATGGGGCATCCAAAAAAAAGAGAATTTTTTACTTTTGATCATGGCAAGGTTATTTTTTGAACCAACGCAACAAGTACATTGCTTCATAGAGGGGAAAAATGTAGACATGTAAAATGTACATGCATTCGATCCTGATCTACTAACATCGCCTCATCCTAATTATCCCTCTATCTAACCATTTAACCAAATAGCCTTATTTGATTAAAGTCATCATATTTCTCCTTTTAATTAAATAAATCCCTTGATTTAATTAAATCATTGTCTTTGTGTAATTAGCTAGGTCATTTCATCTTCCTATTCTTATTTAGTTAAATAATCCATATTATTTGATTAAATCTCTAAAGTTCATCTAATTAAATAAAATAAATCAAACATTTATCTAATTTAATCTAACATCACCCCCTTTGGTTAAATAAATCAAAATATTTATTTAACTAGGCCTTAATCATTTTCATCTCTTTTTGATTTATTTCAACCCACAAATCTAAATCAAATAGTCAAATCACCTAATCTCCTCTTAAATTAATCAAATCATGATTAACTTAATCTTAATCCATGAAATCCTCTAGATTTTGCAACTTTCACAATTAAATCATTTAGTTGATTTATAAATAATCTATTTTCATTCAAAAAAGGGATCAAAGATGGAATATTCCTCAAATTTGAAATCTTCCCCCAAAAGGATTCGTCCCTTCCAAAAAAGCATTTAAAATATCTTACATGTCCTTTTCTTGAGCCATGTGCATTTGCTTCACCTTTCACGTCATCCTTCAAGCCATATTTTGAATTTGAATCTCCCCCCTCTTTGCACATTCTTCAAAACTTGCACATCCTTCATCCACTCATAGGTTGACAAGTGGCACTTTTCCATTAGCTAATTCTTAGTCCTACATTTCTCTATTTTGGACATTTATCCATCTTCTCATTATATAAATAAGAGGCTAAAATTCTCATTCTATCATCCACAATTTGAGTAAAATTACTATGCCAAATCATTAGCAAATTCCATCCATTTTATTGAATCTTAGCTAGGTTATGCAGATTTTGGTCTTGAGGCATTCACCATTCTTCATCAAAGTTGATTATTCATCAACATTTATCAAGCTTGCATCATAGGAGTTGGGAAAGGGCCAATTTTCACATCAAATTGGCACCAATTCCCCCATAGGATCAAGAGTTTGCATTGTCTTCAATAGGATTTAGCTTGCTTTATTGCTCTTTCATTTTTTTCTTGTTTCATTTCCTATTTTAAACTATGCTAATGGGTTTCATGGGGAATCCTTGTTCTTACTTACATTCCATCTTCTAATGTGTTTGTTCATGTTGTTTTGTAGATATTTGGATTGGGGTTCACACATTTTAGCACTAGAAGAAGGAGGGCAGTCTCACTTTTCAATCATGTTTTTCATCAAAATTATGCATTTTTATTTGACCACGGGAAAACTCTGCGACTAGAAGCTCAACGTTGTTGTTTAGCACTGCTGTTGTTCCAATGTCATTGTATAGGACCATTGAAAAATCAAACTAAAATGCTATATCCTTCCTACCCTAGATTTTGAATTTCAAACCACACCGCTTGACCAATCAGACCCGCAAGAATTTTCAAAAAAATCAAACTGCACCACTGAGCAAAAGGGCTATGCATTTGAGCTCACTAGTTCAGGTGCATAGCACTACTGACTGGTAAGTGGCACTATACGACACCATTGGAGAAATCAAACTGTGACGTAGTCATGGGTTGTGCCGCTGACAGGGAGTAAAAAATCAGAATTTCATTTTAGTGCGTGCCTTTTGTCAAATGATAAGTTTATCTTCTATTTTTTTCTTTTTAGCCTCTGTGTTTTGCATAATCTAATTGATTTTCGCTCTTGTAGGTTGGATCAATTAAAAATAAAAGAAAGAGAAGCATGATGATGGTATTTCATGAAATCAAAGTGTTTTTAAAGACTTTAGTGTTTGTTTAACACTCTTAGGAAACTGTTATCTCTTATTACTTAGGACACTAATTTTGTTTGGGCTTTAAAAAGAACCTTTTCAATTTTTACAAAGGCTTAAAATGAACATTAGGATTGCAACTTACTAGAGTTTGTTTTTTTGGTTAACAATTGAACAAAACAACTCTCATTTGTCTTTTGGTGCTTAAAAAATAAAACTCACAATTACTTTGTGGCTCTAAAATGAATAAGTGCAACTTTGTCTTTGTGATGGCTTACTTAAACTAACTTCATTGAAAAAGGACGTATGTTCTTTTCTCACACTTTATAGTGATCTTGAGAATCAAAAGGCCTTTTTTTGTGATTTTAGGTTGAGATAAAGCAATCACCTCCACACTTCATTTTGGGTTTAAAATTGAACAAAACATTGTGCGAGTGTGAGTGGAGGATTATTGTGTACATCCTCTTTCTTTGTGTTGCAAAAAAAGATTGATTGAGTTACGGATATTGTCTTTACTCACTTTTGTTTATCTTAAAGTGCCTGCCTTAGGGAAAAAGTATTCACCCAAGGGAACGACTCAACTGGTAACACTCTAAAGCCAAGAGTATTTCCAACCAGGATATAAATGCAGGTATTAGAATAAACGCCAGTATCACGCAGTTGGCATGGATCTGCAAAGGGATTCTCGCCATATCGGTCAATCTCCATGAACGAAAAGTCTTAATTAAAACCCATGTTTTAGAATTTCCAAAATCCTTGATCTATTTGTTGATGCAAGAATAGTTGTTCTGAAGCCGCCCCACACTTTTACGGTCTTTTAGTATAAATGGAAAGCATGCCACAGGAGTTTCATGGGTGTTGATGTTTGGCTGCTCCGTATAAGTGAGTGGCATGGAGGGGAGCTAGAGGGGTTAAGCATCTAACCATTCACTAAAGATAAGCGTAGCTAGACTTGTCCAAGTGGGGACTCAACAAATATTGTCTTCCATATCCATAGAGTTGTTCTTATTCTTGGTTACAAAATGCTTTGCTTGTTCAAAAACATCTTGGAAACAAACACTTAAACATCATCATCAAAATTTGAAATCCTTTAGGAGGTAAATACAATTGACCAAATTCATGTGTTATTGCTTGCCCTTGGGATTCACATTCTTAGAGGTTTCTAAACACTTGAACTTACATCTCAATTTACCTACTAAAGATAAACAATAGGTAACCATTTCCTTGATTTCCTTGAATTCCACATAGCACTTTGTGGGATGAAAAGAAGTTAGGACAATGAAAATTTAGTTTTAAAATCTAATCAATAAAGTGTTTGTGGTAAAAAGAAATTCACTAATCAAGATGAAATCAATTTAACCCCACACATATGCTTGTGTATCTTTTGTCTTATGGTCTTTTGAGCAAACATTGATCTTTTGGTTTGAAGGGAAAAACATGTTCTTCAAAACATTGGCCTTGTAAACAAGTCCCTCTTAGGTTCATTTAGGATCAAAATCAAACACTTCATGCACCCCAAACATTTATCATCTCCATACCACAAAATAACTTTGGAAACATCATACTAGACTTGGGTAAATCATCAAAATCAAAATCACCTTACTTAGTTAGGTGTATGGGAATGCATCTTTTCTCATCTATTTAATTGAATTAAAAATCCTTTGAACAAGTTCATCCTAAAGTCTAGCATTGATCCAAAGTTCCTAAGAAAAACAACACCCATATCATTCACCTCTTTCATCCTTCATCTCATCATTGGTCCTAAACATCTTAGGGGTCACTTTTGCAACAAGGTCAAAACACAAGAAGAACATGGAATACAAACGTGATTCATTCATCATGAGTGGTCTAAATCAACCAAATTATCTGTGAGCACCACAAATCTGCAAAATAGTTCAAACCTCCAAACACATTAGCATGTTATTTCAAACTTTGCAAATACCATAGTGCTCCTATGAGATAATAAATCATGATTTAAAATGCAAACAAATTACAAGACAAACTAAGGCATATAAAACATGAAATAAATCCTATCCCATAGTGCATTGGTGCTATTGTGGAAACTAGCCCTTTCCCAATCCTTTGCTAAGCTCCATGATGAAAATGCTATGAATATGATATGGAGAATGATATGGAATGCTAAGATGATATGGATTCAAATGACAATGGTGCATTTGTGCTTGAGATTGTGGATTATTTGATTAAGAATGAAGCCTCTATTTGTAGATTCTCAAATGCTAAGAGTGCTGAAGAGGGAGCAATGTGGGAGTAAAAACAAGACAATGAGATGAAGCCACTTATCAACTTGTGATAGGCTTGAGGATGAGCACATTTTGGTCAATGTGCCAAAGAGAGGGAGATTTCAAATTTGAATTTGAGAGTAAATTCTGAGTTTGACTTGTGCAAGGGACATGTAAGAGCCATGTAAGGCCTCATAAATCATTTTTTGGATGTACATGTCCACTTGTTTTTGAATTCAAGTTCTTGAGGAAATATTCCTCAAAGATGCCATGTTGATGGAAAATGCTGATTTTAAAAATGAATTAAAATGATTTATTGGTGCAAGTGGGAAAAGGTAGAGGATGTGATGGGTGGTTAGTTTAGTTTAATCAAGATTAGATTAGCCTAGGTGATGACTAGGTGATTTTGACCCTTCTGACTTGAATATTTTGATTTATTTAAATTAAAAGGGATGGAAGGTGATTTTGATTTCAATTCAATTAAGTTTGGTTTATTTAATAAAAAGGTTGATGTTTGATTTATTTAATTTTAAATGAACAACCTTAGGAATGAATTTAATGAGTTTAATTTACCTCATGAATGGATGAAGGTGAACTTATTTAATGATTGAATATGAATTAATTAACTGCATGATGCTGATTTTGCATGTCTCTATTTTTCCCCTCTTTGAAGCAATGTACTTGCTGCATTGGTTCAAAGAATAAACTTGCCAAGATCAAAATTCAAAAAAATTCTGATTTTTTCGGATGCCCTAGCAGAAAGAAGTAAACTGATACATTGCCCCCTCGAGAGATTGAGTGAAAAGATTCGATTTGAGGGTCGATCTCATGATAAAGAGGTTCAAAATGGATGGTATGGATGATTGCGATGATGATTCAAATGAGATGATTTTAAGATGCTTAGAATAACAAATCTATATTATCTTAAACAACTTAAATGATGATATGATGTGATGATGGATGAGATGGATGATGTGATATGCTATGATTATGCAATGGATGTTTTATGTAGATGCTTATACTAATAGATCTATATTATGATGATGATGCAAATGCAATGCATGTGAAATGATCGATGTTTCCTATTATGTATGATATGAATGATGTGTGGCATGCTAACAGTTTGTGGATGTAAGATGGATGTGTGATGGTGATGATGATTAACTATTCATGACGTGATGTTAGTGTGGAAAAGAAGAAATTAGGTGATGACAAGAGGATACAACAAGTCCATGATCTGACGAGACTTTATTAGAGATGATGATGATAGATAGATGATTTTCTTATCAAAGATTGGGATTTTAAAAGGGCTACTTACCTTATGTTTGATAACACATGTAGATACGATGCATCAAGGTATAAAGAACCAGGATGGCGTTGTACCTAGTGCGATGGAATTTGACTCAACAAATAGATAGGAGTATTCTTGTTCACACTTGACATATAGAAACCTTGCTAGGATGTACCTAACAAAGTAAGTATTTGCCAAGTTATTTTACAAGAACATCCAACAAGCACAATAGACAAAAGATAATGATCATTGCCCCATTCCTATCTCTCTAAGTCCTTCGTTTGGATATCATCGAGAGGTCCTTGGAATGAGCGCAATAAGATAAATCAAAAGAAAAGATCAAGTACACAAACAAGTCAATGTTCATCATATCTCTAGCCAAAGGGATTTTTTTTGATAGGATAAGATCCAAAGTGATATCCAAAATGATGCCCATTGTTGGAATGATATATCCTAAGACATGCATTGTATAGGATGATGATGGTTTGATAAGTTGATTGATAGGTTGTTGATATAAGGTTGACTGACATGTTTGTGAATGATCAAGAGTTTCATTTTGCATTTAATGGTTTGTTGTTTCGATTTTGATGGTTGATGTTTGATTTTTTTGGATTTTGCATTTTTTGAATGTTTTTGGATTTTGATGTTTTTTGAATTTTTTTTTTGGATTTTGATGTCTTGGGGGCTGATCAAAGATTAACCTTGCCTGCGTTTAAGCTCAGAGACGATGTAGTTTAGATTCTTTTTTTTTGACATTTTCTATTTTCTACTTGTTTTTGGATTTTGATACATTTTGAATGTTTTTGGATTTTTGATGTTTTGGATGTTTTTGGATTTTTTTGACGTTTTGGATGTTTTTCAATTTTTCCCACGATTTTGACGATTTGGATATGGACATGTGTGATGATATCAATGCTCTATTTGGGATTTTTCTAGAAACCAAGCTAAGGTTGATTGATCAAATTGATGGATTGATGATGATGATAACATCGTTGAGGATGCACAACAAGGCAAAGATAGTGTTAAGAAACACAATGGTTAGGATGGATGTCCCAAGATGATGATAGATTGATGATGATAACATTGTTGAGGATACACAAAAATGCAAGGATAGTGTTTAAGCAACACACGGATTGGGATGGATGTCCCAAGATGATGATAGATTGATGATGATAACATTGTTGAGGATACACAACAATGCAAGGATAATGTTAAGCAACACAAAGATATTCTAAGATGATGATTTTTTGATTGGATTTGATTGATCATGATTTTGAAGCTTGATTTGGAACAAAATTGTTTAGAATGATTTGATGTGACATTTGAAGTGCAACTTAGATGCAACTGATAGTGATTGTTTGGATCGATGTTCGATAAAAGATGAAGCTTGATAAGGAACATTTGTTCATCAAAATATGCCATGGGCTAGTGTTTTGGATTTTGGATCATAAATTCTTTGACCAATTTGGTTTCACATTTTCCAAATGTTCAGATTGCCACATAAGCTGGAGGATATAGATCAAGATTTATTCCCAAAGCAAGATGTAAATATTTACCCCCAGTGTTTAACAATGTATGGAATGTCCTAGATGGATGATTGGATATGGATGGATGGATATGGAAAGCATGCAAAGGATGCCAAGAATTATCTTACGATAAGATACAATGTTCGAACAAAGGATGCTCATTTGGATAATGCTTCATTTCTTAGATAACGTTGGATAGGATAGGATCAATGAAAATGACCCATGTCAAGATGTTTACCATAAGCAAGTGTAAAGTGTGCCCCAAACTTTCATCAAGAGAACTTGGATGATGGATGTAGATGGATGAAAATGGATTGGATAAATGGTTCATGGATGAATGGATTTATTATGGATGAGATGGATGGAATGTTGGATTTATTATGGCTAAGATGGATGGAATATTGAATTTATTATGGATGGGATGAGATGATTTCACTTGAAGTGGTGCACGTAGATGCTTGGTTCCACACATGATGCCTATTTTCTAGGTTTTCATCATGGTCTTGCCCAAAGTGCCACCCATGCGGTTTTCACTAGAGGATAATTTTTTTCTTTACTGTCTTGAATCCTTTTTCTAATTTTTTTGGATTTTCATATTTTTTATTTTTTTTTGGTATTTTTCTAAAATATTTTAAGCTCATGCTGAATTGCAAGGTTTTTTTGATGTAGATGCCTCTTTTATAATGTGCCATCGATATCCTACATGAAGAAGCTATTTTGCTAAGATACGTGCACTTGAATGCAACTTTTTTTATTATTGATCTACTTTATTGATATCGGTGTTAACTCTATCTCTGTGCATACATTGATCCTGATAGAATTCCTTCAAAATCCTTATGATGAAGGGTCACTACCAATACCTGGTTAATGTGAGAACTGGATATCATGAGTGGAGGCATGGATGGAGTGTGTTTAGTGATCATATAAGATGGATTGGTTGACAACTTGGAATCTTTGACTCTCCAAACTTGGGAAGATGAGCAATGATGGGTGGATACAAAAGTGTGTGTGGAATTAGGACCAAATGCTTGATACACTTTGTACATCGCTTGAAAAGCCTACTTTTGCTTTTGTGGACATCTTTGATGGATACTTTTCCCTTTTTTATTTTTCCCATAGTTTCTTTGACTGATGGAGTTTGATAGGGATAATCTTTCTTTGTATGTTTTGGTATCCATGCGTATTTGATTTGTCCATTATGCTTCTTAGCTTCTTTTGCTTTGATAGCATTCTTCGTACTTTGATTCAGATATTTCCTTTGATGTTGGTCCCAATTTGTGGATGGGATGATGGGTGGATGAAGATTCGTGATGTGGCTGGTTGTAGTATTGACATCGATTTCATCATAAGGATTCTTCATGCTTCCTATGTTGACATTTTCTTGAGATGAAGTTGCCCCAAGTATGGTGGTAGTAGTACCTTCATGCTTTGATTCTACTTGTTCTAAGATGTCATGTTTAAAATGCATTCTTTGATAAACGACCACTACAAATGGCATTAGTTTGATTTACTGCTCTGGTAACTCTGGAATATCCTGTTCTATTTGACATGTTTCCTTGAGTGGATAATGTTGGATATCTTCATACCTGATGTCCCCAGTTTGAATTTGGGATATGTCTGATCCTGATGTTGTCAACTTAATAAATTGCTCTTTTTGTGTAATAATGTCAAGAGTAAAAGAATCTTGTTATAAATAAAGATCATCTATGTGTCCATCAATAGAAAGCATCTCATGGGTAGATGGAGGATTATGTGCTATGTGGATATGATGATCTTGTGTAGATAGGAGAGTGTCCATTAGATCATTGTAGTATCTTGGAGATACAAATTCTTGATCTTGAATGATTTCATAGTTGCTTTCGTCATGCTTTGGATCAAGTTCTTGACATGGGTCAATTTCAAAGGATGATTTGCTTACAAATGGTTCTTGGATATCTTCATTAGGCATGGGAAGTGGCTTAATATCCTCTTGATCTTTGAGTGGACTTGGATCAGGTGTCGAGTTGAAGATTTCTACAATATCGGCAATCATAAGGTCGAAGGATGTCAATATGTCTTGGAAAGGACCATTGCTAGACTTTGGTGAAAGACATTGATCATACTTTGGAATAAATTTTTGAGATATTCCCTCTAACTCGTAAGGCAATGTAGAGACATTTTCAACATGATCATTGGTCGATGCCTCATTGGATGAGGTGAAAACATCTTTATTGATGGATAGATCTCGATCATTATTTTCAATAATTATGGTGGAGGGATTTCCAATGTCTTCAACCATAGGGTCAAGTGATGTTGGCATTTCTTTGATTGGATCATTATTGGTTGGTGGACTTTGATCATGATTGAAAAGTACTTCTTGACATATGTTGATTTGATCATTGGATGAAGTAGAAATAACTTCAAGGTGCTCAGTGATGGATTGATCTTGATCCTTGTTCTCAACAGTTGTGGTGGAGAGATTTCCAATGCTATCATTGTTCCCAATAGTGATTATCTTTTGATCAATTAGGTTTTGGATTATTTTTTTGAGCTGAACACAATCTGATGTTTTGTGTCCCTTTATTCTATTATAATCACAAAGGTGCTTCTCGTTATACCCTGGTGGTTTTATGTCTGGTTCTTGATAGTTCACGTAAATGGGGATTTTGATGAGATTTTCTTGTACCAACTGTTGTAGGATTGATTCGATTGGTCTCCCAAGTGGTGTGTATTTCTGCTTATTACCTTGTGAGACTTGTACTTTAAATTGACCTTATGGTGATTTTTTTTTGAGATGTGGTGAGTGATCTTCAAGATGTGGTGATTGATCCTCAAGACGGGCTTGATCTTGATGTCCAAATTATTGACATTGGAAATATTGTTCTTGACGTTGTTGTGGACACAACTCACTACTTTGATGACATGGATTAACCAATAGATGGGTGTGTTAATTTTGGAGTGAAGATATCTCCTGGCTCAATAATTCAATTAGTTTGGCATGTGAAGCAAGTTGCTCTAGTGAAATTTGATCTTGATTTTGAATTTGATTCCCTTTATTTGGCTTTTGTTGAAGCAGATTTGGAATGTGCCCTTGTGGTAGTGGTGTTTGAATGGGATCATGGACAAACTGATCTTGGATAATGTTCTGATTTTGGATGATGTTTATATTTGGCATGATAGGTTGAAATTGAACATTGTTGGTGTTGGGGATCACATTGCGTTGATTTAGGTAACTTTGATTTTGCATAGTGTCACCTTGTCTTGGGAGCGTTAACATCTTGTTTGGATTTTGAACAAAATTTGTGTGATTCACAAACATATCTATCCAAAAGTTTTCCAAGTTTGGATTCAAAATGTTCATGTTTGGTAAAGTTGTACTTGGTACATTCACATTTGACATGTAGAGATTTGGTGGGATGATGTTGTTTTGTTGAAGACTCATGCATTGAGTATTTGGTTGATAGATTTGTAATGTTGGACTTGGATTTAAATCTACCATCAGAAAAGGTGTTCCAAACTTCAATTTGGGAATACTCACATTTGTACTATTAATGCTTGTAGGAGAGGACGATCCCATGTATGGATTGTATAAATGTGAGTTTTGAAAATCAAGTGGTATTGTAAGGATTTGATAGTTTGGTTGACTTGGATAACTCATGATGTATGGATCAAGTTTATATTCCATGTTCCTCTTTTGTTTTGACCTTGTTGCAAAAGTGACCTCTAAGGTTCTTAGGACTAATGACGAGATGAAGGATGAAAAGGGGTGAATGATATGAGTGTTGAACGTTTAGGGTCTTTGGATCAATGCTAGACTTAGGGTTTGATTTTGGTTGTTTGATTTGGATAATGAACTTGTAAACCCTAATATTTTAGATGTTATCTTAAGATGAACTTGTTCAAAGGGGTGCTAATTTAACTAGAGGTATGAGAAAGGATGCATTCCCATACTCCTAACTAAACAATTTGATTTTGATGATTTTCCCAAGTCTAGAATGATGTTTCAAAAACTCTAAAGTTGTTTGGTGGGATGGGATGATAAATGTTTGAATGAATGAAGTGTTTGATTCAGACCTAAATGAACCTAAGAAGGATTTGTTTACTAGAACAAGATATTGAAGAACATTCCTTTCTCTAAGAGTAGTTCAAACAAAAAAAAACCATTGTTTGCATGAAAATCATATTACCAAAGTAGACCAAGCACATATGTGGGCTCCAATTGATTTAATCTTTGCTTAATGGATTCTTTTTACCACAAACACACTCTTGATAAGATTTTGAATCTAGATGTCTAATGTCTCAACTTTCCCCTTATCTTGCAAATTGTGTTATGCAGAAAATAAGGAAATTTGAGGCAAGAGTTACCTATTATTGACCTTTATAGGAGCAAATTGAGATGAAATCCAAATGTTTAGAAGCCTTTAAGGATACAAATCCCAAGGTCAAGCAATAACATGTGAATTCGTTCAAGGATATTTTCTTCTCCTGAAGGGTTTGAGATTTGATGCTCATGTTGAATGTTGGTTTTCCAATGTTTTTGATCAAAGCACTGTGTTTTCAAACTAACTCACAAGCAATATAACATCCTAGCTCAATTGGTACATTTTTCTTAGTGGGCTTGCCTCAATCCCTTCATAGTAGAAGATATGATTTTACATGCAACCAAGGAAAAAATATAAGGTATGTTAAGAATGAAGTCTTAACCTCTATATTTTAACTAAGATTGGACATGGCAAGTAACTTCTTGGAATCTAAGTTCGAATGCACCACTTTGATAAAATCATTGAATGGACTGGTTGGTTACTAAAAACAAGGGTTCTAGTTCAGACTTTCCATTCGTGGAGAATGACCCATACGGTGAGAGTCCCCTTTTTGATCCATCTCATCGAAATCAACCGTGTGATATTGGCATTTACTCCAATACCCACATTTATATCCTGGTTGGAAATACTCTTGGCTTTAGAGTGTTACCGGTTGAGTCATTCCCTTGGGTGAGTACTTTTTCCCCAAGGCAGGCCCTCTAGGATAAACATAAGTGAGTAAAGACAAAATCTGTAACTCGATCAATCTTTGATGGAAAAAAAGAGAGAGAATATACACGATAATTCCCCCACTCACACTCGTACAAGATCTTGTTCAATTTTAAACCAAAATCAAAGTGTGGAGGAAATCTTTTATGCAACTTAATCTCATCAAAAATACTTTTGGTTCCCAAGATCGCTGTGAAGCGTGAGAGAAGTGCACACGCCTTTTTAGATGAGATTACTTTGAATAAGAGATTTTGAAACACGAAAAACACATGTTCATTTTAAGCCTCAAAGAAATGATGAATTCATTTTTAAGCACCAAAGGAAAATGTGATAATTTGCTTTGTTCAATCTTAGACCTCAAAACCCAAATTCTAGTGAATTTCTAACGTTTGATTTTAATCCAACTTTGAAACAAAATAAAAATAATGATCTAGTTGGCTTAAAACAAAAAATTAAAGCAGTAAATGGAGGCTCTAGGCTATTTCAATAAGCATTTAAAAAAATGCTTTTGTGAATTTTGAATTTCAATGTCCGATTTTCTTCAATCTCCAATCTCGCTTGCCTTCGCTTGATTCCAATGCTTACTTTAACCTATAAACATTACAAAGTTATCAGAAATAATGAATCAATGAAAACAATACATTATCACAAAAAAAATTACTCATGTCATGTAAAGTTTGTTAAAAACAAACAATGGTTAGGGCACAATATTTGTTATGTCAAATCAAGAAGATGCAATAAATCCAAAATTTAATGTTGTATGCTACTCTCTCGATAAAATAATTGCCCCTCCATTTTTGTACCTTCACATGTGTCACTCAGGCAAAGAGAAAGTGGGATAAGAAGAGATCAACTAGCCATTAAAGTGTAGTAAAATGCTTTAACTTCTTCTGCACTTGTCAGTCATGCGTGGTTTAACCAACACTCTGCAACCCAATCAATGAGAGGAAATTGAAATAGATCACTGTATACACGATCCTTTCACAATCAAGGTTAGTTTCTTCTTACAGCCACCCTATGCAACCATTCATTTAATGAGAACAACAATGTGAATGAGATAGACAGAAATTTTAACATTCTCTCAATGAAGCAGATTTTGAGCAACAATATATATCGATGTCTATTTCCAATAAAGTTAATACTACATCATGCAAAGATGTTAGGCACAATAAATGAATTTCATAGAAGTAATTCAAAGAAATACAGCCTACAGCAGTGATTTTAATGTGAGTACACCAATGATTTAATAAAGTTGCCAATAGTAAAGAGCATTAGAAAGGCATGGTAAGAGTCTGTCAGTGTAACTTACTCCTTCCTTCTGCTAAGATTAGTTGCTACTGCTCGAATTGAAAAGCCTGAGTGTTTCTTTGGGCATCCCAAGGTATGAGGTGGTACTATTTATCTTTCTATTTATGTGGTTCATATGTAAACTCGAGTCACCATCTCTTGTTATGCATTGATAATCTATTCAACAACTCCAGATATGATCCGAGCTCATCATCTTCTACCATTGTAGGTATCTAGTTTTAATTAAAGGCTCTTACAATTCCCTAGTGTTACCAAAGTCTTTGAGCTCCTTGGACTAAGAAAATAATTTGGTGTATTCCTATTGCAAGGCCCACGCACTCTCACCAATCTGTCAGAGTACAAGTTATGTATTTAATCCTTGATTGGAGAGTCAACATGATGGTGTACCCATCTTTTTTTTTAATAGGGTGATCTTACATCACTGGAAATGTCACTATCACTAAGGTTAATCTCATGAGTCAAAAGAAGAATAAATTTCAATAACAGTTCAGAATGATGAAACCAGTTATAACAAGCCATAAAAGAGCTGCAACGGGTAGAACAACATTAAAAGGCCTACAAGGAACTTAAATAGAACAAAAAAAACATGAAACCACCTCAAGTTGTACAATTAACTAGCTAAAAACTCAAGCTGGAAAAAGAAAATTATATAGGAGAGTAAACTTTTGAGGTAGCAGCTAAAAATGGTAAGCCAATCGCTGATGTAAGATGAATCAATAGTCTAAGTTTCAAGGCAGAGGTCCTATAATTTGGTCAAATGCTAGGTCTAACAGAGTCATCAAGATATCCATCAGTATTAGACAGGTCTGTCTACACCAACAGTGACATTCGATTAATCAAACATTAAATGTAGCACTGAATAGAATATGATATCACCTTCATTTGACCAAAATCAACACTCAATATAGAATCAAGCATTCGTAAGTAATATGAATCGCCTCAAATGGATAGTTCAGGAAATTGTTTAGCAATAATAATTTTCAATGTTGATCGCTTAGACTAGAACACCAAATATAATTGATCAGCAATAAAGAATAATTCCCTGAATACATATATCAATGAATCTAGATAAAGTATAAAATATGTGAGAAAGAATGAGATTAAGAACACAATCATGGGAAGTTTAGAATGACTCCTCTATAGTGAAAACACCTTCACTATGTTAAAGCGTAGCCACATTAAAGTTGAGATGTTGCCTCAGAATCCAACGAATTCCCTGAACCTTTCCCAGCATAAATTTCTCCTCTTCCACCTATTTTTCATGTAACAAAATCTTGTCAGAGATAGGTAAATATATTTTGAAAAAAAACAAAGAGCATTGAACTTCACATGTACAAACTTTTTGTGAGGATATTAATTGGGAGCCTGATAGTGGTGTCGGCTTTTAAGTATGGCTTGATAGTTCTCTCCAGATGGTGGCACTCGTAGATAGGTTCTTATACTTGTATAGTTTCTAAAGCCTTTTCAACAAATCCAACCTTGCGTGACACAAGTCTCCCATGTTTTTCTATTTTTTTCTCTCTCACGTTTCTAGAAGACTTTGAAAATAGATTTAAAATGGTGATTCTACATTCCATTGTACCCAAGGTTTATCAAAAATACAGAGAGATCTCTATCTCTTCCATGCAACAGTAGCAGTAGTGCCATCGATGGCATCATAGCCAAACTGAGTACCAGCATGGGGCAGTCACTTGTCTTCCAAATGGAAACACATAAGGAAAACACATAACACAATCTGCATATACCAAATGGAAACAATGATATTCATTGAAAATAATAGGTAAAAACTTTAAAAGCGAATGCAGAGATATTTGAATCTCTATAAATCCAATCAGGAGCTTAGGTTTTCTACATTTCTAACTGTCTACTATTAATCTATAGGAATGAAAATTTGAAGGCTACCTTCTTCCAAAACAAATATGCATATGTATATGGTGTGAAATTCAACTAGTATTCACTAAAGATTGACCATATTGTGTGCAAGCAATACGAGTTGGAAAATTGCCAGACTCATTCCAAGGGACCACATATAGAAGTGCTTACCATATTATATGGAAATTCATGAGCATCTACAATATTTCCTTCAAATGTTTTATTAACAAACCATATAGTAAGCATCACAAAATGTACTGAGATTCTAAAGCCCTCCTTCTAGCACCATTTTATGAGCACCACAAATCTGCAAAATAGTTCAAACCTCAAAACACATTAGCATGTTAGTTTAAACTATGCAAATACCATAGTGCTCCTATGAGATGATAAATCATGCTTTAAAATGCAAACAGATTACAAGACAAACTAAGGCATATAAAACATGAAATAAATCCCTTCCCATAGTGGATTGGTGCTATTGTGGAAACTAGCCCTTTCCCAATCCTTTGCTAAGCTCCATGATGAAAATGCTATGAATATGATATGAAGAATGATATGGAATGCTAAGATGATATGGATTCAAATGACAATGGTGCATTTGTGCTTGAGATTGTGGATTATTTGATTAAGAATGAAGCCTCTATTTGTAGATTCTCAAATGTTAAGGGTGCTCAAGAGGGAGCAATGTGGGACTAAAAACAAGCCAATGAGATGAAGCCACTTATCAAAATGTGATAGGCTTGAGGATGAGCACATTTTGGTCAATGTTCCAAAGAGAGGGAGATTTGAAATTTGAATTTGAGAGTAAATGTTGAGTTTGACTTGTGCAAGGGACCTGTAAGAGCCATGTAAGGCCTCATAAATGCTTTGTTGGATGTACATGTCCACTTGTTTTTGAATTCAAAATTGAGGGAATGTTCCTCAAAGATGCCATGTTGATGGAAAATGCTGATTTTATAAATGAATTAAAATGATTTATTGGTGCAAGTGGGAAAATCTAGAGGATGTGATGGGTGGTTTGTTTAGTTTAATCAGTATTAGATTAGCTTAGGTGATGATTAGGTGATTTTGACCCTTCTGACTTGAATATTTTGATTTATTTAAATCAAAAGGGATGGAAGGTGATTTTGATTTCAATTAAATAAAGTTTGGTTTATTTAATTAAAAGGTTGATGTTTGATTTATTTAATTTTAAATGAACAACCTAAGGAATGAATTTAATGAGTTTAATTTTCCTGATGAATGGATGAAGGTGAACTTATTTAATGATTGAATATGAATTAATTAAGTGCACTATGCTAATTTTGCATGTCTACACTATCAACGCCTTACAATACCAATTGATTTTCAAAACTCACATTTATACAATCCATACATGGGATCATTATCTCCTACAAACCTCAATGGTACAACAAATGTGAGTATACCCAATCTAAATTTTGAAACACCTTTTCCGATGGTAGATTTAAATCTAAGTTCAAACTTACAAATCTATCAACCAAATACTCAATGCATGAGTCTTCAACAAAACAACATTATCCCACCAAATCTATATATACCAAGTGAGAATATACCAAGTACAACTATACCAAACATGAACATCTCAAATCCACACTTGGTAAAATTTTTGATAGATATGTTTGCAAATCACACGAATGTTGTTCAAAATCAATCACACCAATATGTCCCCCTCACCTTTCACAATGACCCATCATCATCATCATTTAATGCAACACCACAAACCTCTTTGCCCATGACCTCACAAGGAGAAGATGACTTATTTCGACCAAGGGAAATTTTTGATCAAACATCATCATTTCCCCAAGGTAGCATGCCACTCACTTTCCCACCACTCCCACCCTTATCATTAACATCCATTTTGAACCTCTTGGTTTGGGGCTACCTTTGCTACCACTACTCATCCAAAACATCCCCCTAACCTTTAATCAAGGCATCATACCAAATCCTCCCCCCTGGTTGTTGATATCACAACAATAGATGGAAACCATCCCCATAGCACAAGCAACCAACACATCATCTACCATCCCTCAAAAAATGGTCTCTCAAGGATTAACCATATTGATCACACCATCCACCACTCAAATCCCAATCATCAATATGATGATACCTCTTATCACCACAACAAGCACTATTCCAAAACCACCTCCGCCACCACCACCACCCAAACCAAACACATCACACCAATACAACATTGTGTTGTAAGCTGCTTAGTAGGCTGCTTATCAGAAGGCACTACAACACAACCAAAAATGACATGCTGCACAACTAACTGCTCAACAAGCTGCATAAGTTGCTCAAATTTCCCAAGCTACACTACAAGCCCAACAAGCACAAGCCTAGGCTCAAATGCAAGCGAAAGCTCAAGCCCAATACCAAGCCCAACAAGTAAATGGTGTTCAAAATCCCAACAAAATGATAGCGACTCCATGTATCGATCCAAGTCAACGATCACATAATCAAGACCTATCCATCAACGAATACATGGAAGATATTGTTACCTTATCCAAAGATCAAATCAACATACATCAAGAGTCAGTTTGTGATCATGATTAGAATCCCTCAACAATATTCGACAATGATCTATTTCAAGGAGTGTTAACATTATTTGATCCTGTAATCAACAATCCATCGACTAGTGATCATGTTGAAAATTTGTCTACATCACCTAATGAGTTAGAGGACATATCTCAAAAATCTATTCTAAAGCATGATCAACATCTCTCACCAAAGTCTACCAATGGTCCTTTCCAAGACATATTGACATCCTTCGACCTCATGATTGCTAATATTGAAGGAATATTCAACTCAACACTTGATCCAAACTCACTCAAAGATTAAGAAGATATTGACCCGCTTCCCATCCAAGAACCCTTTATAAGCAATCCATCCTTTGAAATTGATCCATGTCAAGAACTTGATCCAAAGCATGTTGAAAGCAATTCTAAATTCATTCAAGATCAAGAATACATATCTCCAAGATATTACAATGATCTAATGGAAACTCTCCTATTTGTACAAGATGCACATACTCCTCCATCTACCCATGAGATGCTTTCTATGGATGGATAGATAGATGATCTTCATTCAGAAAAAGATTCTTTTTCTCCTGAAATTATTACACAATAAGAGTAGGTTATTGAGTTGACAACATTAGGATTATATATATCCCAAATTTAGACTGAGGACATCATGTATGAAGATATCCAACATTATCCACTCAAGGAAGTAGATCAAACAGAATAAGATATTTTAGAGTCAGTAGAGCAACAAATTGAAATAACATCATCTACAATGGTCATTTATCAGAGAGTGCTTATTGAACAAGACATCTCAGAATAGGTAGAATCAAAGCATGAAGGTAATAATTCCACAATACTAGGGGAAACTATGTCTTAGGAAAATGTCAACATAGGGAGCACGAATAATCCCTATGATGAAACATGTGCCAATACTACAACCAGCCATATCACGAATCTTCATCCACCCATCACCCCCTCCAGGAATTGGGACCAACATCAAAAGAAAGATTTGAATCAAATCACAAAGAATATTATCAAAGAAAAAGAAGCAAAGAAGAATAATGGAAAAATCAAATATACATGGATACCAAAGAATACAAGAAAGATTATCCCTATCAAACTCCATTAGTCAAAGAAACTATGGGAAACAATAAAAAATGGAAAAGTATCCATCAAATATTTCCATGAAAGAAAAAGAAATATTTTCAAGCGACATACAAAGTGCATTAAGCAGTTGGTCCTAATTCCATGCACACTTTTGTATCCACCTGTCATTGCTCATCTTCCCAAGTTTGAAGAGTCAAAGGTTCCAAACTACCAACCAATCCATCTCTTATGCCTAAACACACTACATCCATGCCTCCATGCATGATATCCAATTCTTAGATTGAACATGTATTGGAAATGACCCTTCATCATAAGGATTCTGAAGGCACTCTATCGTGATATGTGCACAAAGAAAAATTTTACGCTAGTATCAATAAAGCAGATCAAAAATATGAAAAGTTGCATTCAAGTGCAAATATCTTAGCAATGAAACTTTTTCAAGAAGGCTATCAATGGCACATCATGACATAAGCATCTATATCAGCAACATGAGCTTTAAATCTTTCATAGAAAAATACAAAAAATCCAAAAATATGAAAATCCAAAAAATTGAAAATAGTAGAGAAAAAAATCATCCTCTAATTGAAAACCACTTAGGTGGCTTTGAGCAAAGTACCATGATGAAAACGGAAAACATGCATCCATATGTAGAATCAGAGCATCTACATGTTGGATTCAGTGAAAGCATCTTATCCCATCCACAATAAATCTAGCGATCCATCTATCTCATCTATAATAAATCCATTTATCCATGAACCATTTATCAAAATCCATCTTTATCCATCGCATCCATGGTCCAAATTATCTTGATCTTGGTAGAATTTTGAAGTGCAGACTTTTGTGCTTACTTACTCTAAACATCTTGACATGGGTCATTTTCATTGATCTATCCTACCAACATTATCGAGGAGCCATGAAGCATTATCAAATGAGCATTCTTTATCCCCGAACACCTTATCTTATCACAAGATATTCCATATCCCTCAATCCATACACCTATCGAGCATTCACACATCGCGTTCAACATTGGTAGACACTAGGGTAGATATTTTACATCTTGCTTTTGGGAATAAATCTTGATCTATATCCTCCAACTTATGTGGTGATCAAACATTGGAAAATGTGAAATGAAATTGGTCCACCATACTTGTGGGGAAAAAATCAAATCACTAACCCATGGCACATTTTGATGAAGACATTGCTTATTAATCTTCATTTTTCATCAAACATCAATCCAAACAATCCAATGTCAATTGCATCTAGCGTGTGCTCCAATGCCACCATTGAATCATTCAAAATAGTTTTGTTGTTCCAAATTAGCTTCAAAATCCTGATCAATCAGAGTCCAATCAATCCATAATCTTGGGCTATCCTTCACGATCATTATGTTTCTTAACACTATCCTTGCATTGTTGTGCATCCTCAACAATGTTATCATCATCAATTCATTGATCCAATCAATCAACCTTGGCTTGGTTTTCAAAAAAATCCCAAAAAAAATGGATCACTCATATTGACACACAAATCCATATCCAAGTCATCAAAAATGTGTGAAAAGTCCAAAAACATCAAAAACAAATCAAAATCCAAAACACTCATAAAAGAAACATAAAATGTCAAAAACATGGAATCAGGAACTTCATTAGATCTCGAGCTAAGCGTGAAACGAAGACTAATCTTTGATGAGTTCAGAGACAAAAATCCAAAAACATTCATAAAATCCTGAAAACCCAAAAGCTTATCATAAAATTTGAAAAATCCAAAAGCAGTCATAAATCGAGAAAACCTAGAAAATAGCCTCAAAACATTTTCAAAAGATCAAAACGATTCAAAAACCCAAAAATCCATCCATCCCATCTAAAGCTTTCACCCACAATAATTAATCATCCATAATAAATCAATCATCCTGCACTCATCCTTTGGAAGAACAAAATAGAAACAAGTAGAAAAATCAACAAATGCAAGCAAAATGTAAAATCAAAACTTGAAACTTTTAAATGCAAAATCAAAATCCTGATCATTTTCAAACATTTTTTACAACCTTATATCAACAATTTAACAAAGAACTTATCAACCTGTCATCATCCTATACAATGCATGTCCTAGGATATATCGTTTTGACAATGGGCATAATTTTGGATATCACTTTGGATACTTATCCTAAACAAAAAACATCCCTTTGGTTGTAGGTATGAAGAACATTGACTTGTTTGTTTACTAGATATTTTATTTTGATTTATCTTATTGCACTCATTCAAGGACCTCTCAATGATGTCTAACAAAGGGATTTAAAGGAGTTAGGAATGGAGACTGCTTGATCATTATCTTTTTATCTGCTTCACTTGTTGGACGTTCTTGTAATATAACTTGGCGAATACATGCTTTGTTAGGTACGTCCTAGCAAGGTTTCCATATGTCAAGTGTGAACAAGAATACTCCTATCTATTTGTCGAGTCAAAGTCCATCGCATTAGGTACAATGCCAATCACAGTTTAACATACCCTAATGAATCTGCCTACATGTGTTATCAAGCAAGGTAATTGGCCCTTTGAAAATACCAACTCCTCGACAAGTAATCATCATCATTATCATCATCATGTTTCTTGTTGGAATCTCTTGCTTTCTTCTATCTCTTCTTTTTGTGCTAACATGGTACAAGGAAAGTTAATCACAAATCATCACCATTACATCTATCCTACATCCACAAACAATCAACATACTACATAATGCATATCATATCATATAGAAATAATTAATCATACCACATGCATTACATCTCCACCATTGCATAATATATATTGGTTATTCTAACCATCATCATAAACCATACATTTTATCATCCAACGTATAATCACAAAAGCATCATCATATCATATCATGTGCATCCATATCATCCATGCATCATCCTTATCATCCATTACATATAAACATCATAATCATCCTCATTTATATCATCAATAATGTAACTATCATGGTACAAATCAAGATCAAGTGGGTTTAATATAAAAAAAAAGGCATCAGGCTAGCCATGGCTGATGACTATCTACATCAAACTTTTGAGTTGAATTGATCTTGAACCTCTTTTTTGAGAGATCGACCCTCAAATCAAGCCTCTTCACCCAATCTCTAGAGGCGGGAGTATACCAAGATAATTCTTCACTCGCTGGGGCAACAATGGGGCATCAAAAATCAAAAATTTTTGACTTTTGATCATAGCAAGGGGCTATTCTTTTGAATAGCGCAACAAAGTACATTGCTTCAAAGGGGAAAAATGTAGGCAAGTAAAATGTACATCACGATCAATCTTGATCTACTATGGCATTGCCTCATCCCTAATTATCCCTCTATCTAACGATTTAATCAAATAACCTTATTTGATTAAAGTCATCACAATTCTCCTTTTAATTAAATAAATACCTCTATTTAATTAAATCATTGCCTTTGTGTAATTAGCTAGGTCATTTAATCTTCCTATCTTTATTTAGTTAAATAATCCATATTATTTAATTAAAGGCTCTAAAGTTCATCTAATTAAATAAAATAAATCAAACATTTATCTAATTTAATCTAGCATCACCCTCTTTGGTTAAATGAATCAAAATATTTATTTAACTAGGCATAATCATTTTAATCTCTTTTTGATTTATTTCAACCCACAAATCCAAATCAAAATGAAAAATCACCTAATCTGATCTTAAATTAATCCAAATCATGATTAATTTAATCTTAATCCATCCAATTCCCTTTTAGATTTTGCAGCTTGCACATGAAAATCAATTTAGTTGATCTATAAATCATCTATTTTCATTCAAAAAAGGCATCAAAGATGGAATATTCCTCAAATTTGAAATCTCCCCCCAAAAGGACTTGTCCCTTCCAACAAAGCATTTAAAATCTCTTACATGTCCTTTTCTTGAGCCATTTGCATTTGCTTCACCTTTCAGCTCATCTTTCAAGCCATGTATTTTTGAATTTGAATCTCCCCCCTCTTTGTACATTCTTCAAAACTTGCACATTCTACATCCACTCATAGGTTGACAAGTGGCACTTTTCCATTCGCTAATTCTTAGTCCCACATTGCTCTATTTTGGACATTCATCCATCTTCTCATTCTATAATCCACAATTTGAGTGCACTTACTATGCTCAAATCATTAGCAAATTCCATCCATTATCATTAAATATTAGCTAGGTTATGCAGATTTTGGTCTTGAAGCACTCACCATTCTTCATCAAAGTGGATCATTCATCAACATTCATGAAGCTTGCATCATAGGAGTTGGGAAAGGGCCAATTTTCACATCAAATTGGCACCAATTTCCCCATGGGATTTAGAGTTTGCATTGTCTTCAATAGGATTTAGCTTGCTTTATTTCTCTTTCATTTGATTCTTGTTTCATTTCCTATTTTAAACTATGCTAATGGATTTCATGGGGAATCCTTGTTCTTGCTTGCATTCCATCTTCTAATGCATTTGTTCATGTTGTTTTGCAAGTATCTGGATAGGGGTTCGCACATATATATACATTCATAATGTAATATATGCATGCACATGCATATATATATACATATGCATATGCATTTACACACACACACACACACATTTATATATATACATATGTATATGTATTAACATACATATGTATATGCATATATACATACATATGCAGAGTGTTTAATATGCTTATAAATGGAAGGGTCTTTTCATTTTCTATCTAGTTGTAATCATTTGGCTTTGGTATTGAACTAGGGTTATTGTTATATGTTTATTGTTTGCAATGGCTTCACTCATATCCTTCGACCCTGGTAAGGATATCCTATCCTGCTTAGGAGATGATCTTTTGGTTTCATGTGTTTACACACACACATACATATACATATACATATACATACATACATACATATATATATGTATGTATATGTATATGTATGTATATATGTATATATATATATGTATACAAACAACAAAAGATGGAAGAAAGCCATTGAAAACCAAAAATAACAATCAATAGACATGATGGGTGGATAATTTGAGCTTTTCTGGGTTTGATGGGATGAAGTGGAAACTTTATGGGCTTTTTAACCTACAATTCGCCCACTATACAACTCGGGTTTATTACTACAATGCTTGCACTCTTGGCTTGCTCTTTCTTATTTTGGTTTGGGGAAGCCAATATGGGTGCCTTTCTCATCAATTCCTTCCTTTTTTCCATTATAGATTACTATTCGAAACAGTATGAGGCTACTTGGATGTAAAGGAAGGAAGAGATAGCCTGTGCTTTTAAGGGGATAGATTTGAGTTGGGTTTTTCCCATCACAAAGATGGTAGAGATTCTGTGAAGCTTACTCTATATTCAATGTATGGATATATTCTTTGTAATATCCTCGATTTTCAATTTTTTTGTAATACCATTGATGCATGTTTCTTTTGGTTGGAAGTATTTGGGATTTAAGATTATCAAATAAGAAAGCTTTTGCTGCCGAAGCTTTTTTGGGGCTTATATAGCCAACAATGAAGGATACAGTGGTCATATTTTCTTTTTCCTTAAGATAATGTTCACTATTATTTGTTACAGATGTCAACATCTTGCAATTTTTTATCCATCTAAGAAAATAGGTTCTATTTCTAGAAATTCCAAGGATGGTTTAATAATTCACTAATGTGAGTGCAAAGAAAAACTCATGATAAAGATAGAATAACCAGAAACATTGCTAATAATATGGAACAATAATTTCAAAGTTATCAAAAATAAAAAATTAATGACTTGCTATTTATGGTTGGACTATGCACTTGTAATCAAATTAGGAAGCAAAATGACCTTAAAAAGAAAGGAAAATCAATTTCTTACAAAATGAACAAACTAATGCCAAATTCTAAGCATTGTTGAACCAAAAGAAATATGCCAAGAAGAAACATTCACACCAAGACTATTCACATACTAAAACTCAAAATGATTGACTACTTCAACACCTATATGATTGCCTACTTCAATACCTATTTAAATTATTGTAAAATTTAAGTAGAATTTGGGAAAGCAAAAATAGTTGATCAAAAGATACTAAATCAACTTTTCTTCTAAGAAGATCACCCTCAACCATTTTAATTGGTTGGGAAAGGCTAAGACTCACGCGAGAGGGAAAAAATTTCAAGAAAAATGTTGCTTCTAGAAGACAAAGGATGGCTCTAATGATTCATTAAAGGGAGTGTTGGGTAAAATTCTTGTAAGGATAGAATAACCAAAAACACAACTATTTAAATGGAACATGAATTTCAAATGTTTGAAAATAAAAATTAATAAATTTCTATTCACAATTCATTTATGGACACCATCAAAATTAAGATACAAATTGACCCCAAAGGAAGACAACTCAAATTTTTCTAAAGTAGGAAAAAGAATTTCTAGGCATACTCACACCAAAAGAAATATGGTTAGAAGAAGAATTCACACCAAGATTACTAACATCCTGAAACTTGAGATGATTTCCTATTTCAACAGCTGTGTACATTACTTAAGAAAAAATTGGAGAATGATTTTAGGGGAAAACAGCCTGGAATGCCATGAATTGGGAAATGAAATGGGCAAGAAAGTATAAAAAAGAGCCAAAGAAAACATGAAATGAAATAAAATGAAAGGAATTCAACTGTTTCCATTTTTACAACTACACATTCATTTTTTTTGTTGATTTGAGTTTGCCTTTTGTTGCTAGACTAGTGCATGCTTCTATGCTTTTGTTGTTTGTAACTCGGAAATTCTTTAAAGAACACAAACTTTCCTTTAGTATTTGTCACCTTCATTCTCCACTAACAATAAGGCCACCCAGTGACCTTATTCCAAACAAGGAAAGAATCCATGACATATTCCATGTTACTTGTCTGTGAAAGAAATTGGGTTTAAACGTCTTGCAGACTGAAATTCCTACCATTTTATAAAGTGAAGGTTGTGTTGGAATCAAAGGGAATCACTAGGGAAGAGGTGAAGATACTCCACATTGGGTAATTTGAACATACAATGTAAAGTGGAGAGGTCTACCCATACAAGATGCAAACTTGGAGAATGAGGATTTTAGGGGAAATCAGCCCTAAATTCCATGCATTCAGAAATGAGATGGGAAAGAAGGTATAAAAAAAGAGCCAAAGAAAACATGAAATGAAAGGAATTCAACTATTCCCATTTTCATAGTTAGACATTCAATTTTTTTATTGATTTGTGTTTGCCTTTTGTTGCTAGACTAGTGCATGCTTCTCTACTTTTGTTGTTTGTAACTCAAAAATGCTTTAAAGCACACAATCTTGCCTTCAGTGTTTGTCACCTTCATTCTCCACTAACAATAAAGCCACCCAGTGACCTTATTTCGCTCATTTTTCTATTTATTTATGGGACAGATCTCTTCAGTCTCCTAATACAAGAAAGGAAAAATTGCTTGTAGCAGAAAAGCCATGACACAAACCCATCACAAAACTACCCAACTTGGCTTTAATACTAACCTGGGCTGTGAGTGTCCTGGGCTCATAATGATTTTTAAAAGAATCTTTGGAATGCTCCATAGTTGCTCCATAGAGGCTTATTAGTGGGAGACTGACAGGATAAAAAAAATTCAAAAGTAATCTAATTTAATAAAAAACAACCCATTGACCTATTGATGAGCACATAGGTTAAAAATAGCCTGCCCAGCGGAAAACAACATTTCTCTCATCTCCTCAATCCCAAATGGCCATCTCTTTACACAACTTCTATTTTCTTTTCATTTCAGTTTGTCTTCTCTTTTTCCCTTCTCTTTCCCATCAATTAATGTCCAATAGATGTCCAAAGAGGCATTGAATGACTCCTACGACATTTTCAATTCATGGGAAAATGAATTTGTAGAACAAAAAAAATAAAATCCTTATTTACATATTACATCGAAAAAAAAAAGGAAAGCCTTTCGTGAACCTTAGAATGATTAAGTTGCAAGAAATTTAATCATTGATGGGAACTACCAGAATCAGTATAGAAAACTGAAAAACCAAGCAAAAAAGCTTTGCAAACCCAAAAAAACCAAATATATCCTCTCTTTTTTCAAGCTAGATAGGTCATTGCCTTAGTAGGATAAGGAATCCTTAATAGGTTTGAAGGAAAAACGATTGAAGCTAACACCAAGGTGAACAAGTATGGGTGCCATCTACAATGATCAGACACAGAGAGAAGATTGGTAATAGTGTCAAAGGGTTCATTGAGTGTGAAGGATGGGAGCATTGAATGCTCCATAGCTGCAAAAAGCCAAGGCACGATAACCAACAAAACAAGAAAGGAGTAAGAGTTAATGAGTCTGAACTTCATCTTAAATGCGACTGGCCTTCTCTTTAATGCGGAAGTGTGCGATTAAAAGGTGGTTAGTTGCTCGGATGCCACACGACATCATGAGCACAACTCACGATGCCATTTTTTGCCACCGGCGTATGGTGTGTCTGGTCTTCGATTAGCAGTAAAAAATGGCTGAAAATTCGACCCTGCCAAAGAAACGTGTCATCGACATGACAAATCGATGTCCAATGTGTTAAAACAAAATATTTAAGTTATCCACGTCACCGTCTACATGGAAAAGTAAAAAAAAAAATTATTCAAATGATGTGGCGCGCCAGGTAGAGGGGGGAAGTTAGGGTGACCCACTATGGGTCCCTCTCCCCTAAATGATTATT
>VDFB02281492.1:697403128-697487314 GCA_007258455.2 Sequoia sempervirens | reverse complement strand
TTAAAAGGATGATGATAGGATCAAGTTTTATTTATTTAACATAAGTTGGTGACTTTAGGAGATTGATAAATAAACTTGATTTTTTGTTGAATGGATGAATATGACCTAATCAAATGCATGATGCTAATTTTGCATGTCTATAGATGCTAATTTTACATGTCTATAGGAAGATGAGCAATGATGGGTGGATACAAAAGTGTGTGTGGAATTAGGACCAACTTCTTGTTACACTTTTTATGTCGCTTGAAAAGCTTGCTTTTCTTTTTGTGGACATCTTTGATGGATACTTTTCCCTTTTTTTATTTCTTCCCATAGTTTATTTGACTAATGGAGTTTGATAGGGATAATCTTTCTTGTATTCTTTGGTATCCATGTGTATTTGATTTATCAATTATTCTTCTTTGCTTCTTTTTCTTTGATAATGTTCTTTGTGCTTTGATTCAAATATTTCTCTTGATGTTGGTCCCAATTCATGGATGGGGTGATGGGTGGATGAAGATTCATGACGTGGTTGGTCGTAGTATTTGCACTTGCTTCATCATAAGGATTCTTTGAGCTCCCTATGTTGACAATTGCTCGAGACAGTTTCCCCCAGTATTGTGAAATTATTACCTTCATGCTTTGATTCTGCCTATTCTGAGATGTCTTTTTCAATAAGAACTCTTTGATAAATGACCACTGTATATGATGTTATTTCAATTTGTCACTCTGTTGACTCTGAAATATCTTGTTACATGTTTGATCTAATTCCTTGAGTGGATAATGCTAGATATCTTCATATATCATGTCTTCAGTTTGAATTTGGGATATGTCTGATCTTGATGTTGTCAACTCAATAACCTGCTCTTTTTGTGTAATAATATCAGGAGTAAAAGAATCCTATTCTAAATGAATATCATCTATGTGTCCATCCATAGAAAGCATCTCATGGGTAGATGGAGGAGTATGTGCATCTTGTATAGATAAGAGAGTTTCCATTAGATCATTGTAATATCTTGGAGATATGTATTCTTGATCTTGAATGATTTCAGAATTACTTTCAACATGCTTTGGATCAAGTTCTTGACATGGGTCAATTTCAAAGGATGGATTGCTTATAAAGGGTTCTTGGATGGGAAGTAGCTCAATATCTTCTTGATGTTTGAGTGAGTTTGGATCAAGTGTTGAGTTGAAGATTCCTTCAATATTAGCAATCATGAGGTCGAAGGATGTCAATAAGTCTTGGAAAGGACCATTGCTAGACTTTGGTGAAATATGTTGATCATGCTTTAGAATAGATTTTTGAGATATGTCCTCTAACTCATTAGGTGATGTAGAGACATTTTCAACATGATCATTGGTTGATGGATTGTTGATTCCAAGATAATATAATGTTAGCACTCCTTGAAATAGATCATTGTCAAATATTGTTGAGGGATTCTTATCATGATCAAAAAGTGACTCTTGATGTATGTTGATTTGATCTTTGGATAAGGTAGAAATATCTTCCATGTGTTCATTGATGGATAGGTCTTGATTATGTGATTGTTGACTTGGATTGATACATGGAATCGTTAACATTTTGTTTGGAATTTGAACAACATTTGCTTGTTGGGCTTGGTACTGGGCTTGAGCTTGCACTTGTGTTTGAGCCTGGGCTTGTGCTTGTTGGGCTTGTAGTGTAGCCTGGGAAACTTGAGCAACTTGTGTAGCTTGTTGAGCAGATAGTTGTGTAGCTTGTCAGTTTTGGTTTTTTTGGAGTGCCTTTTAATAAGCAACTTGCTAAGCAGCTTGCAACACAATGCTATATTCGTTTGATGTGTTTGGTTTGGGTGGTGGTGGTGGAAGAGGTGGTTTTGGAATAGTTATTATTGTGGTGATAAGAGGTATCACGTATTGATGATTGAGATTTGAGTGGTGGATGGTGTGATCGATATGGTTGATCCTTGAGAGACCATGTTTTGAGGGATGATAGATGATGTGTTGGTTTCTTGTGCTATGGGGATGGTTTCCATCTGTTGTTGTGATATCGATGGAAAGGGGGGAGGATTTGGTATGATGCCTTGATTGATGGTTAGGGGGATGTTTTGGATGAGTGGTGGTAGCAAAGGTAGCCCCAAACCAAGAGGTGATATGCACATTAATGACAAGGGAGGGAGTGGTGGGAAAGTGAGTGGCATGCTCCCTTGGGGAAATGATGATATTTGATCAAAAATGTCCCTTGGTCCAAATAAATCACCTTCTTCTTGTGAGGTCATGGGCAAAGAGGTTTGTGGTGTTGCATTAAATGATGATGATGATGGGTCATTGTGAAAGGTGAGGGGGACATATTGGTGTGATGGATTTTGAACAACATTCATGTGATTTGCAAACATATCTATCCAAAAAATTACCAAGTGTGGATTTGAAATGTTCATGCTTGGTATAGTTGTATTTTGTATATTCTCACTTGGGATGTATGGATTTGGTGGGATAATGTTTCTTTTTTGAAGACTCATGCATTGAGTATTTGGTTCATAGATTTGTAAGTTTGAACTTGGATTCCAATCTACCATCAGAAAAGGTGTTTCAAAATTTAGATTGGGTATACTCACATTTGTTGTACCATTGAGGTTTGTAGGAGATAATGATCCCATGTATGGAATGTATAAATATGAGTTTTGAAAATCAATTGGTATTGTAAGGCTTTGAAAGTTTGGTTGATTTAGACCACTCAGGATGAATGAATCAAGTTCATATTCCATGTTCTTCTTGTTTTTTGACCTTGTTTCAAAAGTGACCCCTAAGATGATTAGGACCAATGATGAGATGAAGGATGAAAGGGGTGAATGATATGAGTGTTATTTTTCTTAGGAACTTTGGATCAATGCTAGAATTTAGGATGAACTTGTTCAAAGAATTTCTAATTCAATTAAATCTATGAGAAATGATGCATTCCCATACACCTAACTAAATAAGGTGATTTTGATTTTGATGATTTACCCAAGTCTAGAATGATGTTTCCAAAGTTCTTTTGTGGTATGGAGATGATAAATGTTTGGGGTGGATGAAGTGTTTTATTTTGATCCTAAATGAACCTAAGAAGGACTTGTTTACAAGGCTAATGTTTTGAAGAATTTTTTTTCCCTTCAAACCAAAAGATCAATGTTTGCTCAAAATACCATAAGACAAAAGATACACAATCACATGTGTGGGGTTCAATTGATTTCATCTTGATTAGTGAATTGCTTTTTACCATAAAGTGCTATGTGGAATTCAAGGAAATCAAGACAATGGTTACCTATTGTTTATCTTTAGTAGGTTATTTGAGATGTAAGTTCAAGTGTTTAGAAACCTCTAAGGATGTGAATGCCAAGGGAAAGCAATAACACATGAATTTGGTCAGTTGTATTTACCTCCTAAAGGGTTTGAAATTTTGATGATGATGTTTAAGTGTTTGTTTCCAAGATGTTTTTGAACAAGCAAAGAATTTTGTAACCAAGAATAAGTACAACCCTATGGATATGGAAGACAATATTTGCTGAGTCCCCACTTGGACAAGTCTAGCTACGCTTATCTTTAGCGAATGGTTTTACGTTTGACCCCATTGGCTCCCCTCCATGACACTCACTTATATGGGGTAGACAAGCATCAACACCCATGAAAATCCCATGGCATGCTTTCCATTACTACTAAAAGGCTGTAAAAGTGTGGGGTGGCTTCAGAACGACCATTCCTATGCCAACAAATAGATTTGAAAGGATTTTTGCAATTCTAAAACATGGGTTTTAATTAGGACTTTCTGTTCATGGAGATTAACCCATATGGTGAGAGTCCCTTTTCAGATCAATCTCATCGGAGCCAACCGCGTGATACTGGTGTTTATTCCTATACCCACACTTATATCCTGGTTGGAAATACTCTTGGCTTTAGAGTGTTACTGGTTGATTCATTCGCTTGGGTGAGTACTTTTTCCACAAGGCAGGCCCTTGAAAATAAATAAAAGCAAATAAACACATTCATAGTTCGATTGACCCTCGCTTAGAAACAAAGGGATAATGTATGCACTAAGTTTACTCACACTCACAAAGTGTTTTATTCAATTTTAAACCTAAAATGAAGAGTGGAGTTGATTACTTATGCAACCTAATGTCACCAAAATCATTTTGATTCTCAAGATCACCATGACGCATGAGAGAAGTGCATACATCTTTTAATGATATTACTTTGTGTACATAATTACAAAAAAATGAGAATACTTGTTCATTTTAATTCCACAAAGCAAAAGTGAATTCTTTTTATAGCACCAAATAAAATGTGGAATTTTCCTTGTTCAATTGTTAGCCTGAAATGAAATCTAGTGAGTTTGTCCTAAAGTTCATTTTATTCCTTTGTAGCAAAAAAATGAAATGTTCTTTTTAGAGCCCAAAAGAAATTTAGTAGGTCCCAAAAGCTTGAAAGATAGAAAATCCTTAGAAGAGGGATTATAATTTCTTCCCAAAGTGTTTAAAAACACTTGTTACAATGATGTGATAATACAATTTCTTTGACTTCCATGGTCCATGATCCTTTAAAACCTACAATACAAGCTCCAAATGTCAAGTGAAATCAAGAAACAAGAAGATATGAGGGTTATATAGATGATTGAGCATAGAAACCCTAAAAGTTAGACCAAGTTTCATTACGATTTGACATTAAATAAAAATTTGAAAATTTTAACTCTATAAAAGTTGATAATAACCTACACCATTGGAAATCTTATGAAATTCTACCCCATTTCAAAAAAGCAAGCTTTCGAAAAGACCAAAAAATGACCAAGATATGGCCATTTTAAGTTTGAATGAAAAAGTAAGAAATTCCAACAGTTCTGTTTGTGATGGCGGCTCTGTTTGATATTTTAGCAGCACTATATGAAGACACTGGAGACTTAGTAGTGCAGTTTGATTCTAGCGACCTGCTATTTGAATTTTTGAGCAGTTTTGTTTGCTATAAACACCAAAAACATCAAAAACCATAGAATTTTCTCAAAAAATGTAATTTGATAATCCGGTAGGCCCTCCCTCTAGTGCCAAATGTGGAAACCCCAATCCGAATACCTACAAAACAACATAAAAAAACACATTAGATAGTGAAATGCAAGCAAGAATAAGGATTCCCCATGGAATCCATTTACAAAGTTCAAATTAGGAAAATAAAATGAAGAATATAGTGAAATAACAATAAAAGAGATTGAATCCTAATTAAACTAGCAAACTCATGATCCCATGGGGGAATTGGTGCCAATTTGATGTGAAAATTGGCCCTTTCCCAGTTCCTATGATGCATGCTTGATGAATATTGATGAATGATCCACTTTGATGAAGGATGGTGAGTGCTCCAATGGAAAAATCTGCATAACCTAGCTAAGATTCAATGATAATGCATGGAATTTTCTAATGATTTGACCATAGTAAGTTTACTCAAATTGTGGATAGATAAAATGAGGACATTAGCCTCTTATTTATAGATTGAGAAGTTGAAAGCATGCCCAAAATAGAGCAATGTGGTACTAAGAATTAGCCAATATCAAAGTACCCCTTGTCAACTTGTGAGTGGATGGAGGATATGCAAGTTTTGATGATTGTGTCAATAAATGCATATTTTTGAATTTTGAATTTGTTGAAAGGACATGCAAGAGGGAAGAAAGAATGCATTAAATGCCACTTGGCTCAATGTAAAGGACATGTAAGATGGAGTAAATTCCTTGTTGGATGTACATGTCAACTTAGATTTTGAATTCAAACTTGAAGAATATTCCTTGAAATATTCCTTGTTGAGGAAAATGGAGATTTAATAAATCAATTAAATCTATTTTCATGTGCATGTGGGAAAAGCTAGATGATGGGACATGATATGAGATTAAATTAATCCAAGTTAATTAAATTAATGAATGGATTAAGTGATGTGACCTATTTGACTTAAATTTGTGGATTTATTTAAATCAAATATGAGAGGAATGTGATTAAGAGATTAATTAAATAAATATTCATGATTTATTTAATTAACAATGATAATGTTAGAATAAACTAGATAAGGTTTTAATTTATTTAATTTAATAGATAGACTTAAGAGATTTAATCAAATAAAATTAATTATTTAATTAAATAGGATAATTAGATCAAAATGGTTAATTTAATTATTGAGAAAAGGTGACTTAATTAGATAACTGATTTATTTAATTAAAAGAGGAATATTGATAAATTTAATCAGATAAGGGAATTTGATTAAATGGTTAGACCGAAGGATGATTCAAGATGAAACAATGTTAGTTGATAGCATCATATGCACAATGTTAATCAATACATTTTACGTGTCTACATTTTGCCCCTCTTTGAAGCAATGCACTTGTTGTGTTGGTTCAAAGAATAAACGATCTCGATCAAAAGCCAAAAAAAATTATTTTCAAAAATATTTCCCCTTATTGCCTAGTGAGAGAAAACATGCTATTATATTGCCCCCTCAAGAGATTGGATGAAAATTTTAATTTTTGGGTGATCTCATGAAAAAAAGAGGACAAGGTGCCTAATAAGTTCAAAAAGGCTCCAGGAGGCCAAAAATGTGTCTAAATGCAATACAATGATGTAAGACAGGCCTCAACTAGACAAAAATAGGTTCAAGGGTCCAAAACCCTGACAAGATAGCCAAACAAGGTGAAAAAACCCTAACTTTCAAGGTTAAAATGGCCACGAGGGGTCACTTTCAAGTCACTTTCACACCCATCCTTTTAGCAATTCAGTGATTTGAGTTCTGACCTCCTAAGAATATGGCATAGCAACAACTCACGATGCACATTTCCAACCAAGTCTGGATGTACTAGTGGCCACTCGGCATTGGGGCACCGGTAACTAATCCTTACTTGAGCCTCATTTATCATTTTTAGTGATCATTTATTGCTTTCAAAGTTAGCCTTTTTTTGCAGCGGCACTATATAGAGCCACTCAAAATTCAAATTGCATCGCTTGGTGTTAGATTGCACCATGGTAGTGGAGTTTGAAGTTTAGAAATAAACTCCAAACTCTGACGTTGAGGTCATGGCCCATGGGGTCATAATCAAAGTGTGATGCGACGATGGAATTTTAGATAGAATCTTTACAAATTACACTGCTTAGAAAGAAAGTGCACCATGACGGTGCCCTTTGGGATTTTAACCCTCCAGCGTCGTAGTTTGGAATTTTCAAATTGTGACACCTTCATGGGTAGCGATGTTGGGATGGTTTCCTAGCTGCTTGAAATGAATTTTTTTAAAAAATTTAACATGATGACCTTCCTTGATGCAGGATGTGGTAAGGGAGTTGTATTCTTGGGAGCACAGATCTAGGAGATCTTTGGTTACTTGGGAGACCTCAACGACAAGGACGAGGAGCGATTACGGGTCATGGGGTTGTGGCACATTGCATACACAGTGCCCATACATACTCATATTGGGATGATGCTAGCAATTTTTGAGAGATGGCATAGCAAGACCTCATCCTTTCACCTTCCTACCGGTGAGGTATGTGAACCCTAATCCAAATACTTGCTATAGACACGTCAAATTGACATAATGCATTCAACTAGGTCATATTCATCCATTCGAAAAATAAATCAAGTTTATTTATCAATCTCCTAAAGTAATCAGCTTAAATCAAATAAATCAAACTTATCATCGACCTTTTTAATCAAATAAATCAAACATCCATCATAATGCATATTCCATCCTTCTTGATTTAAATAAATCAAATATTTAAGTCATAAAAGTCAAAACACCCTAATCATCATCTTAGCTAATTAATCCTGATTAAATCTAATCTAATGCATGTCACATCCTAACCACTTGCATTCTATAGATTTGGCCACTTGCACATGAAATTGCATTTAATTGATTTATCAAAATATTTATTTTCAACTTGGCATAAAGGGAGAATATTCTCCAAGTTTGAATCTCCCCTCAAGTGGAAATGTACACCCAATAGAGCATTTATGAGGCCTTACATGTCTCTTACATGTCCCCTTCCAAAGGTCAAACTCAGCATTCATTGCAAATTTTGAATTCAAAATTTCCCCCTCTTGGGCACACTTCCCAAATCTTTCACATGCATCAACCACTCACATGATGACAAGTGGCCTCTTTTCATTGGCATGTTTCTTAGTCCCACATTGGTCCTTCTTCAACACTCAGCATTTGAAAATCTTTAAATAGAGGCTTCATCCTCAAGTAAATCCTTCATAATTTTTATGCAAAGTCATTCTCTTAAACTGAGAACTAATTTTTTCCACTCCACAATTTGAGCATTTCAACTTCACAATCTCATACAAGGTTACTCTCTTCAATGGAGAGCTAATCTTGTCCATCTTATCATCATCATCTAAGCTTATCTATCAAGGATTGGAAAAGGGCTATTTTCAACAATAGCACCAATCCAATATGGAATAAAGTTTTGATCATGTTTGTGTATGCTTGCAATCAATTATTCTTGTTCTATTTAGTTTTGCATATTCTAACATGGTTAAGTATTTCATAGGGATATTAAATTTAATTTGTTTGAAATGACTAAAGCATGATATTATTATGTTAAGATTTTTGACCATTTGTAGATTTGATGTCCACAAAATGGCGCTATAAGGAGCCCATGAATAGCTCCCATCTCAAAAAGTTTTATCCCTAATTCTTTCAAGGTATAGAACCAAAAAATCAAAAAAAAATGGTTACCTCGGTGAAAACCTGGCAAACAGACATCTTGGTGACAACAAAAAATAAATTAAAAAAGCAAAAAATCCAAAAAAATCAGAAAAAAGGATAAAAAAAATTGTCCTCTAGTGAAAACCACTTTGGTGGCACTTTGGGTAGGTACCTTGGTGAAAACCTGACAAATAGGCGCCTTGTGTAAATAAGCACTTTCCATCCACCAGGATCTTTATGGTTTGATCTACATTATCCCTCTATTTTGCTTACATCATCCATCTCATCCATATCTCCATTCATCACTCCTCCACTCACATCCGCACCATAGCTTGGTCTTGTGTTCATATCATGATCCCTCCTAGTACTACTCGGCCCATCCTCAAGGTCAGTTTGTCCTGCCTTTATCAGAGTAGTCTATTGCATCATGCTGGGGGCATGTTCCCATCGAATCAGATTCGTATATGGTCTTAAAGACCTCAAAATCAGAAAATCCAAAAACATCAGAAAATCAAAAAATCCAAAAACATTAGAAAATCAGAAAATCCAAAAACATCAAAACATCAAAAAATCCAAAAATAGATCAAAAATTTATTCAAAAAGCCAAAAACAAGGCCGTCTTGTTGAACTACGTCATCTCTGAGCTTAAACTTAGGCAAGGTTAATCTTTCATCAGCCCCTGAGACATCAAAATCCAAAAACATTGAAAAACATCAAAATCCAAAACCATCCATAAAATCTTGTAAAACCCCAAAACATTAGAAAAATAAAAAAATCAAAACATTTGAAAAATCCAAAAATACCAAAAACAACCTCAAAACATTTCAAAACGTCAAAAACATCCAAATATTTGAAAAAATCCATCCATCTCATCTCGCTTGCACCTGAAATAATCAATCATCCATAATAAACTAATCATGTCACCTTCATCCTTTGGCAAAACAAACAAAAACAATCATAGCAGTCAGCAAAAGCAAAGCTTCAATCATAAAATCAAAATCGAAACAAAAAATCTTTAAAACAAAATCAAAGTCTTGATCATTTTCAAACATGTTAATCGACCTTATATCAACAGCCTATCAATCAACTTATCAAACCATCATCATCCTATACAATGCATGTCGTAGGATATATTGTTTCGACAATGAGAATCATTTTGGGTATCACCCTGGATCCTTATCCTATCAAAACACATCCCTTTGGTTGAAGGTATGAAGAACATTGACTTGTTTGTGTACTTGATCTTTTCTTTTGATTTATCTTATTGCGCTCATTCCAAGGACCTCTCGATGATATCCGAACGAAGGATTTAGAGAGATAGGAATGGGGCAACGATCATTATTCTTTTTTTTGCTGTGCTTGTTGGACGTTCTTGTAAAATAACTTGGAAAATACTTTCTTTGTTAGATATGTATAGAGGATCTTTTGGATGGCTTGTTGACTATTGCATTGATTGGTTATACCTCTCCGTGTTTTGGTCTGAGATGTTTAAAACTTCTGAAGTGCATCCTTGCAAGGTTTCCATAGGTTAGGTGTGAACAAAAATACTCCTATCCATTTGTCAAGTCAAAGTCCATCACACTAAGTACAATGCCATCCTGGTCCTTTATACCTTGATGCATCGTACTTGTGCACGTTATCAAACATAAAGTGACCCTTTGAAAATCCCAATCCTTGATAAGCAAATCATCCATTTCTCATCATCATTTCTCATCATCATCTCTCATAATGTTGGCTTCTTGGACCCTCTTGTCATCATCTAATGTCTTCCACACTAACATCATAGCATGAATAGTTAACCATCATCACCAGTGCATCCATCTTGCATCCATAAATCATCTCACATACATATCATCATCATAATATAGATCTATTAGTCTAAGCATCCCATAAGTCATCCATTGCATATTATAGCATACCACATCATCCATGTCATCCATCATCACATCATATAATCATTTAAGTTGTTTAGGATAATATAGATTTGTTATTTTAATCATCTTAAAACTCATCTCATTTGCATCATCATCCATAACCATCCATTTTGAACCTCTTTATCATGAGATCGACCCTCAAATTGAATCTTTTCGCTTGATCTCTCGAGGGGGCAATGTACCAGTGTACTTCTTTCTGCTGGGGCATCTGAAAAATTAGAAATATTTTAAATTTTGATCGCGGAAGGTTTATTCTTTGAACCAACGCAACAAGTACACTACTTCAAAGAGGGGGAAAATGTAGACACGTCAAATTGACATAATGCATTCAACTAGGTCATTTTCATCCATTCAGAAAATAAATCAAGTTTATTTATCAATCTCCTAAAGTCATCAGCTTAAATCAAATAAATCAAACTTATCATCAACCTTTTTAATCAAATAAATCAAACATCCATCATAATGCATATTCCATCCTTCTTGATTTAAATAAATCAAATATTTAAGTCATAAAATTCAAAACACCCTAATCATCATCTTAGCTAATTAATCCTGATTAAATCTAATCTAATGCATGTCACATCCTAACCACTTGCATTCTCTAGATTTGGCCACTTGCACATGAAATTGCATTTAATTGATTTATCAAAATATTTATTTTCAACTTGGCATAAAGGAGAATATTCTCCAAGTTTGAATCTCCCCAAGTGGACATGTACACCCAACAAAGCATTTATGAGGCCTTACATGTCTCTTACATGTCCCCTTCCAAAGGTCAAACTCAGCATTCATTGCAAAATTTGAATTCAAATTTTCCCCCTCTTGGGCACACTTCCCAAATCTTGCACATGCATCAACCACTCACATGATGACAAGTGGCATCTTTTCATTGGCCTATTTCTTAGTCCCACATTGGTCCCTCGTCAACACTCAGCATTTGAAAATATTTAAATAGAGGCTTCATCCTCAAGCAAATCCTTCACAATCTTTATGCAAAGTCATTCTCTTAAACTGAGAACTGATTTTGTCCACTCCACAATTTGAGCATTTCAACTTCACAATCTCATACAAGGTTACTCTCTTTAATGGATAGCTAATCTTGTCCATCTTACCATCATCATCTAAGCTTATCTATCAAGGATTGGGAAAGGGCTATTTTCAACAATAGCACCAATCCAATATGGAATAAAGTTTTGATCATGTTTGTGTATGATTGCAATCAATTATTCTTGTTCTATTTAGTGTTGCATATTCTAACATAGTTAATTATTTCATAGGGATATTAAATTTAATGTGTTTGAAATGACTAAAGCATGATATTATTATGTTAAGATTTTTGACCATTTGCAGATTTGATGTCCACACTTGCAAAACAACATGAACAAACACATTAGAATATGGAATGCAAATAAGAGAAAAGGATTCCCCATGAAATCCATTAGCATAGTTTAAAATAGGAAATGAAACAAGAATAAAATGAAAGAGCATTAAAGCAAGCTAAATCCTATTGAAGACAATGCAAACTCTTGATCCCATAGGGGAATTGGTGCCAATTTGATGTGAAAATTGGCCCTTTCCCAACTCCTATGATGCAAGCTTGATGAATGTTGATGAATGATCCACTTTGATGAACAATGTTGAGAGCTTCAAGACCAAAATCTGCATAACCTAGCTAAGATTCAATGATAATGGATGCAATTTGCTAATGATTTGACCATAGTAAGTTTACTCAAATTGTGGATGATGAAATGAGGAGATTAGCCTCTTATTTATAGATGATATTGAAGGATGAATGTCCAAAATATAGGAATTTGAGACTAAGAATTAACCAATGGCAAAGTGCCACTTGTCAACCTATGAATGGATCGAGGATGTGCAAGTTTTGAGGATTGTGTAAAGAGAGGGAATATTCAAATTCAAAACATGGCTTGAAGGATGAGGTGAAAGGTGAAGAAAATGCACATGGCTCAAGAAAAGGACATGTAAGAGATTTTAAATGGTTTGTTGCAAGGGACAAGTCCTTTTGGGGGGAGATTTTAAATTTGAAGAATATTCCCACTTGGATGCCTTTTTTGAATGAAAATAAATGATTTATAAATCAATTAAATTGATTTTCATGTGCAAGTTGTAAAATCTAGAGGATTTAAGTGATTAAGATTAAATTAATCAAGATTTGAATAATTTAAGAGGAGATTAGGTGATTTGGCCATTTTGACTTAGATTTTAGGATTTTAATAACTCAAAATGAGAAAAGAATGATTTAGACTTAGTTAAATAAATATTTTTGATTTATTTAACCAAAGGGGGTGATGTTAGATTAAATTAGATAAATGTTTGATTTATTTAATTTAATTAGATTAACTTTAGAGATTTAATCAAATAATATGGATTATTTAAGTAAACAAAGATAGGAAGATGAAATGACCTAGCTAATTACATATAGATGATGATTTAATTAAATCAAGGGATTTATTTAATTAAAAGGAGAATTATGGTGACTTTAATCAAATAAGGCTATTTGATTAAATGGTTAGACAGAGGGATAATTTAGGATGAGGTGATGTTAGTAGATCAAGATCGAACGTATTGGCATTGCTTATGTAATATGCCACAGCCCCATGACCTGTAATCACTCTTGGTCATTGTCGCTAAGGTTCCACAAGCAACCAAAGATCTCTTGAGATCTGTGCTCCTGGGAATATAGCTCCCTTGCCATATCCTGCATCAAGGAAGGTCATCATGTTAAAAATTTTGAAAATTTTTATTTCGAGTAGCCAGGAAACCATCCCAATGTGGCTACCCATCAAGGTGTTGCATTTTGAAAATTCCAAACTACAATGCTAGAGGGTTAAACTCCCAAAGGGCACTGTCGCGGTGCACTTTCTTTCCAAGTGGTGCAGTTTGTAAAGATTCTATCTAAAATTCCACGACCGCGTCACACTTTGAATATGACCTTGCGGGCCATGACCTCAATGCTAGAGTTTGGAATTTATTTCCAAACTCCGAACTCCACCTTCATGGTGCAATCTAACACCGAGCGGCACAATTTGAGTTTTGAGTGGTGCTATATAGTGCCATTGCAAAAAAAGGCTAACTTTGAAAGTAGTAAATGAATGCTAAAAATGACAAATGAGGTTCAAGTAAGGATCACTTACCGGTGCCCCAATGTCAGGTGGCCGTTGGTACTTCCAAACTCAGTCAGAAATGTGCATCGCGAGTTGTTGTTGTGCCATATTTTTAGGAGGTCAGAGCTCAAATCGTTGAATTGCTAAAAGGTTGGGTGTGAAAGTGACTTGAAAGTGACCCCTTGTGGCCATTTTAACCTTGAAAGTTAGGGTTTTTTCACCTTGTTTAGCTATCCTGTCAGGGTTTTGGACCCTTGAACCTATTTCTGTCTAGTTGAGGCTTGTCTTACATCATTTTATTGCGTTTAGACACATTTTTAGCCTCCTGGAGCATTTTTGGACCTATCAGGCACCTTGTCCTCTTTTTTCTCGTGAGATCACCCAAAAATTGAAATTTTCGTCCAATCTCTTAAGGGGGAAATATATTGGCATGTTTTCTCTTACTAGGTAGTAGTGGGAAAGATTTTTTAAAATGACTTTTTTTGACTTTGATTAAGATTGTTTATTCTTTGAACCAACGCAATAAGTGCATTGCTTCAAAGAGGGGAAAAAAGTAGACATGTAAAATGTACTGATTGACATTGTGCATCTAATCCTATCCACTAACATCATTTTGTCTTGAATCATCCTTCGGTCTAACCATTTCATCAAATGCCATTATCTGATTAAATTCATGAATATTCCTCTCTTAATTAAATAAATCTGTTATCTAATTAAGTCACCCTTTCTCGATAATTAATTTAACTATTTTGATCTAATTATCCTATTTAATTAAATAATTAATTTTATTTGATTAAATCTCTTAAGTCTATCTATTAAATTAAATAAATAAAAACCTTATTTAGTTTAATCTAACATTATCTCTATTAATTAAATAAATCATGAATTTTTATTTAGTTAATCTCTTAATCACATTCCTCTCATATTTAATTTAAATAAATCCACAAATTTAAGTAAAATAGGTCACATCACTTAATCCCTTCATTAAATTAATTAACTTGGATTAATTTAATCTCATATCATGTCCCATCCTCTAGCTTTTCCCACTTGCACATGAAAATAGATTTAATTGACTTATTAAATCTCTATTTTCCTCAACAAGGCATCTTTTAAGGAATATTCTTCAAGTTTGAATTCAAAATCTAAGTTGACATGTACATCCAACAAGGCATTTACTCCATTTTACATGTCCTTTGCCTTGAGCCAAGTGGCATTCAATGCATTCTTTCTTCCCTCTTGCATGCCATTTCAACAAATTCAAAATTCAAAAATATGCATTTATTGGCACAATCATCAAAACTTGCACATCCTCCATCCACTCACAAATTGACAAGTGACACTTTGCTATTAGCTAATTCTTAGTCCCACATTGCTCTATTTTGGGCATACTTTCAACTTTTCAATCTATAAATAAGAGGCTAATATCCTCATTTGATCTATCCACAATTTGAGTAAACTTACTATGCTCAAATCATTAGAAAATTTCCTACATTATCATTGAATCTTAGCTAGGTTATGCAGATTTTCCCATTGGAGCACTCACCATCCTTCATCAAAGTGCGTCATTCATCAACATTCATCAACATTCATCAAGTTTGCATCATAGGAATTGAGAAAGGGCCAATTTTCACATCAAATTGGCACAATTCCCCCATTTGATCATGATTTTGCTAGTTTAATTAGGATTCAATCTCTTTTATTGTTATTTCATTGTATTACTCATTTGCTTTTCCTAATTTGAACTTTGTAAATGGATTCCATGGGGAATCCTTGTTCTTGCTTGCATTTCACCATCTAATGTGTTTGTTTATGTTGTTTTGCAGGTATTTAGATTGGGGTTCACACATTTTATTAGATTAAATGCAAGGTTAAAATCATGATTCCTCAAGAAATTCATTTGAATGTAAAAGAAGAGGAACAAAATGAAGAACACAATAAACTTGAAACAAAATATCAAATCTTATTCTAAAACCAAACAAACTCTCAATCTCTTGAGTGAGTTGGTGCCAATTTGATGTGAAAATTGGCCCTTTTCCCAGCTCCAATGGTGTGATAAAGATGTTTGATGAAGGATGGATGCTTGTAGTGATGACTTCAATGGAGATCCATGTCGAAAATATGTAAAAAACCTAACTGTGCTTGGAAGAAATGAATGAAGATTGCTATGAATTTGAGTATAGTAACTTTGCTCAAATTGTGGATGATAGAATGAGGAGTTTAGCCTCTTATTTATAGAATGAGAAGATGGATGAATGTCTAAAATAGAGCAATGTGGGACTAAGAATTAGCCAATGGAAAAGTGCCACTTGTCAACCTATAAGTGGATGGAGGATGTGCAAGTTTTGAAAAATGTGCAAATAGGGGGGAGATTCAAATTCAAAATATGGTTTGAAGGATGAGGTGAAAGGTGAAGCAAATGCACATGGCTCAAGAAAAGGACATGTAAGAGATTTTAAATGATTTTTTGGAAGTGACAAGTCCTTTTGGGGGGAGGTTTCAAATTTGAGGAATATTCCATCTTTGATGCCTTTTTTGAATGAAAATAGATGATTTATAAATCAAATAAATGATTTAATTGTGCAAGTTGCAAAATCTAGAGGATTTGATGGATTAAGATTAAATTAATTAGGATTTGATTAATTTAAGAGGAGATTAGGTGATTTGACTATTTGATTTAGATTTGTGGGTTGAAATAAATCAAAAAGAGATGAAAATGATTAAGACCTAGTTAAATAAATATTTTGATTTATTTAACCAAAGAGGGTGATGTTAGATTAAATTATATAAATGTTTGGTTTATTTAATTTAATTAGACGAACTTTAGAGATTTAATCAAATAATATGGATTATTTAACTAAATAACGATATGAAGATGAAATGACCTAGCTAATTACACAAAGAAAATGATTTAATTAAATTGAGGGATTTATTTAATTAAAAGGAGAATTATGATGACTTTAATCAAATAAGGCTATTTGATTAAATGGTTAGATAGAGGGATAATTAGGATGAGGCAATGTTAGTAGACCAGGATCGAGTGCATGTACATTTTATGTGTCTACAATATATATGCATCTACATATGTATGTTTATATATGCATGCGTGTGTATATATTACATTATGAACATATATATACATGCATATATATATACATACATATATATATACATGCATATATATATATGTACATACATATATATATATATACATGCATATGCATATGCCATTTATATATATATACACGCATATGCATATGCCCTATATATATATATATCCATTATGGGTGCCATCTGCAACTACCAAACACAGAGAGAATAGTCAATAATGGTGTCAAAGGGTTTGTTGAGTGTGAAGGAGGAGAGCATTGAATGCTCTATAGCTACAAAAAGCCAAGGCATGATAACCAACAAAACATGGAAGGAATAGGAGTTAATGAGTATGAACTTCATTTGAAATGCGACTAGACTTCTCTTTAATGTGGGAGTGTGTGATTAAAAGGTGGTGAGTTGCTCGGATGTTGGACGACATCACAAGCACAACTCACGATGCCATTTCTCACCACCAGTGTATGGTGTGTCTAGTCTTTGGTTGACAGTAAAAAATGGCTGAAAATTTGACCCCGCCAAAGAAATGTGCCGTTCACATGGTAAATCAATTTCCAACGTGTTAAAATGAAATATTTAAGTTGTCCACCTCATTGCATGCATGTTTGAGTATAAATGCATATGACTGAAATGAAGACATGACATCTATAATAGTGAAGAATGTGAAGCCTATGTTGACCTTGACAATTAGGTTGCACCACATTAAAAAAGACATAATAAAAACACATGGACAACTAATTTAGAACTTCCATAAACAAGGAATGAGCCAACTAGAGACCTAAATTTAATTTCACATACTCTAAATAACATTGAATTTTTTTATCACCTCTAAGGAGGTTGCAATTATTTCCTACAAAACCATGATGTATTAAACTTTCTGTGTATAAACCATGTCAGTTGCAATTATGTTTTGCAAATCCTTGTAAATCATTTTTGTATGCCCCCTAATACAAAATGGAAAAAAATGCCTCCCTGGCTGCAATTTGAAATTTGTTTGTGTAGAATGATTGGTTGCTACCAATCTCATTCAAACCATACTGGAAAACTTATTGGATTCGAAGTGGCAGAGGTTGTTGTTGCTTGAATTCTTAACAACTTACTCCCAATCGTGTTCTCTTCCCTTGCTGGTGGACTTAGAGTGTTGTTTAAATGGGATGGCCTTAGGCCTAGATTTTGAGTACTGCTCATAATGGATGGGGTTACACTTGGAAATTGAGTACTGGTCACAATGGGTGGGGTTAGACTTAAAGGAAATTGAGTGGTGATCACAATTGTATGATAGTTAGGGATATGGATGTTGACCATCTCCCTAAACAAGGCATGATTTTTGGGCAAAGAGTTTAAAGGGTTGCTTAAATGCCTTTGTTTCTGTAGATCCAACCTTTCCATTTCAAGTGCTTCTTCCTTTTTATCTTGCTCCTTTTGAATCGTATCATGCTCCCTTTTGAGCTCTTTTTCTTTTTTTTGTTGTTCCTTTGTTTTCTGTGCAATCTCTCTATCTAGTTTGGCTTGATCCTTCTGCTCCTTTGCAAAAACATGTGTTTCCTTTCTTTCCTGAATCTGCTCCCTCTTTTGTAATTTTAACTCCTAAAAAACATCGCAGCACACAATCAAAATATTGTAAATCCTAGATTTACTGAAATGCCCTAGCCCAAATGTTACTGCCTTTTCATTTAACTTATTTTAACATACATAGAATTGATAATTAGGAGGTATTATGAGCATTCTAAAGATTTCCATCATCAATGTTTTGGGCATAGCTTGAGGGCATCATATCCCAAACTTTGTGATGGCCTTTGTTTACACATTCTCATAAGGCTTGATCTCATTTTAGAAAACAAATTCCTCCATTCTATTGTGAAGCACCCTAATTTCAACTCATCCTCCTCAATCTTTAAACATCTGTAATGTTAATGCTTGGGTCTCTCCACTGAAGTCCTCTTTATATGTGGGTATTCTCCAATCTAGTCACATTTGGTACTGAAACGATGATAGTTATGTGCCCTAAACTGATCTACCATGATTCTGCCTTATCTCTTTTCTTTATTTAACCATTCCCATCTTTTAATCGTCGTTTCTCTAATGCCCTATAACACACACTGATCCAGTAAACTAAGTCTCTTTTTAATCCTTTTTTTACAATCTTTAAACACACAGGGATACCCAGAAGCCAGATATGCTAAATTATGCGAGAAATCTTGAAAAACACTATTTTTAAAAACTCTAAAAAGTTGTCGATGGGCTTTCTAAATTTTAAGCACGATTCAAAATTTCATCATAAAGAAGAAAATCCCAGATGCTCTTGATCCTTTTATCAAATGGGTTGCCCTTCTCCATGGAGTCAGGTACAGGAATAATAAGCTTATCTTGGAACTGATGATAATATCAACTGGAGTACAATAAAAATCATAGAAACCATTGATATTGACAATAAATTGTCCATTTTAGATGTGATTAGACATAGTAAATAAGCTCCAATCAGCTTTAATGGAACTAATTTCCACTCTACTTTTAGAATAGGAACTAACAAAGAGTAGTATTGGGATATGTCATCTACTATTTTAGTATCAATGTAGAAAGAACATAGAAATAACATATCTATGTTTTTGGGTTGTTGAGTCAGATTAGTATTAGAACAGTCTGAAAAATTTCAACGTTTCATTTATCTGATGGAATGAGGGAAGTTGATTATTGACTCTATGAGAACCATTACTCTTGAAGAAACGGAACTAAAAATAATAAAGAAAATATCTTAGTATGACATAATCTTTAAATTTATCATCATAGTATAAATTTGAATGAACTTAATATGATGAGGGAATTGATCAAAGAGCATAATAGAAGTTTATACAGGATAATAAGAAAAACTATTAAACAAGATGTGCAGACAATTTACGATGATAAAAATGTGCCTCAAATAGACTTTATACGATATAAATAAATAATAATAATAATAATCAATTAGCATGACCTGTTGTGCCCTTAGCACACACACCCCGTTCGAAACGGGGACCCTCTTTTCTTTCGCCTTGTCGGGTCATTTTTGTCACCGCCTCATTTTGCGTGCCCCCCTTTTTGATGTCTCAGATGGTCAATGTTGATTTAAAGACCCACCATAAATTTTTTTTGCCTCCCCTTTTTGGTTTTGCTACGTTCTAGCGCCTTGTGGAGTCCCTCTAGCAGTTTTTCCATGCCAGTGGCTCCAGGTCCTTTCGGGCCTGGCCATTCGGGATTCTCTCTCTGGGTTTCCTCGCTGGAATTATCGTTCCCTGCAACGTCCGCTCTGCGTCCTTCTGGACCTTGGGGTCCGAATCCCCGTCCGTTGTCTGCAAATAAAAAACTTGTTGAAATTTTTTCTAAGGCGTCCCGCCCTCCGGGACCCGAACCCCGGAGGTCCACTTTTGGGGTTTCGTCTGTGTTTCGCCATCCATGATGGCAGACTTCCTGCGGCGTCCTGCCCCTAGGTCCCGCATAACTTTTTACTGACCGAAGTTTGTGTGAGCCCCTGTCTGCCATGGGGTGTTCCAGGCTTGACCATTGAGAATTCTGAGTCTAAAATTCCGCGATGATTCCACCATTCCTGACGGTCGATCTTTGGCGAAACTCCGCCCTCCGAGCCCCGTTCCCCTCTTTTCCGCTGCTGTTCGACTGACATGAAATATTTAAAGCGACCACTGTCTCACGCCTCCCTGGCCATTGGGCCCCGGCTTTCTTGCCGCCGTCGTCGACGTTTGAATCCACCAAATTTTTTCACTGTCGTACATGCATTTAATACGCTCATTAATGGTGGTTAGGGGTATAAAATGCCCACTCTAACCCATCATTTTCATCTCACAGGATTGCAGAGCGATTGGACAACCTGCCATTTGGAGCCCACCGTCTTCGACATCGTCATGCTCGTCATCCTCGGCATCATTTCGTCGACCGTAGGTGGATCCCATGACTCCCGGCATACCGTGTTTGAGGTAGACCATCTGTTTTCCCTTCCTAAGCTTTGTTTCATGATTTCGAGGAATTTAAATGAATGAATAATCATTAAGAGGGCATAGGGTAGTAAAACATGAAATTGCGCACATAGCCCACGTGCTAGAAAATTGACAAACCTCCTAGAAAATCCTCGCCCCCAATCTGGTGTTTGTCCTTGCTGCGGCTATTCTTCACGCAAGGAAAACCTCCTCCTCAGCCCTGAGACCGTGCTTTGTCATCCGCTAATGAACTCTGTACAAATCTACTGATGGCAGCATCTCCCTCTGGGCCCATCCCATTGGACTTCTCCTTTCGAAATTCTACTTGCATTCCACCGTTTGAAGCTGCAAAATGACCCCTGCCTCCCGGTTGCCAGATCCCAACATGCTCCTCGCCGTGAAAACTTCAAAACTCAACATGCATCCTATGGGTCTCTCAGACCTAGGACCCCGAGGTTCCCCAGGTGTTTTGCCATCTTCCACAGTGAAACTCGTCTGGCATCCTAATCTGCGAGCTCCACCTTCCTATTCACTTTTTCCTTTTGGTGATTTAACTCATGTTGTCCTGTTGCTCTTTGGGCTCCAGACACCGGGTTTCCTTGCTTCCTTTCCTACTGACCTCACGGTGAAGTCTTTCGGCCCCTCTGTGCTCTAGACCCTGACATTTTCCCTACTATTCGCCTCTCTTTTTGCATCAACGTCCTCCAGACCTCTCGGGCCCCGATGTCTGGAATTCCATCCCCAAGAGTCCACATTTCTTCCGCCATTGGGGAGATCTTCGATGTCTGCCATAACCTCAACTCATCTTTTCCCTGGCGATTTCACCCATCCTTTTGGTCGCCGGGTCCTGGACTGCCATTCGTCGTGGGATGTCAGCTGAACTCTAAACACCTTTATTTGCACTGGGCCCCATATCCCAAGAATCCTGACGGCGGTCGCCATTGTAAACAAGAAAATCCCACCTGATGTCTTGATCCCCGAGCTCCGTCCGACCGTTTGCTGTCGAACTCAAAGTGAAAACATACAACGTCGGGCCCTTGCCACCGAGCTGATCCCTTTAGACTTTCGTTCAGTAATTGTCATCCCAAACGGTGAAGTTCGGGTGCCTTCCTGGTGCCCCCGGCCTAAGTGCTCAAAATGAAGTGACATGTTGCCAGCCGCCCTCTGGCCCTCCTAGCCCCGGACCCCAGAGTTTCATCTCCAGATGTCTATGATGACTCGGCCATCCTAAACTGCTATCTCCCAATAGCTTTTTGGCTTGAGACTTCCAAACTCTCTTAAATCGATCCAAACGAACCCAAATCTGGAATCTAACTTCGATCCACATCCTGAATTTTGGTCCCCTTCATCATGAACCTTTTGAAATATTAAAATGTGACCAAGATAGTCTTCGGGGGCTTTCTGTTGTGTTTTCTCTTCCAAACAGCATTCCTACCAGGGAAGTCCAGCCCTCCGGGCCCAAATTGTCTAATTGCCCTTAATCAAAATATTAATAACATCTTGAGATGAAAGTTCATAATATGCTTGCTTGATTATTTGAAATAGATGTTATTTTCAAGATGATGACTAACATGAATGTTTTTTATGATCTATTGTGTTGACTTTGTCCTTGCTTGCAGAATATATGGAATTGGGTGCAGGAACTTCAGGGACATCCGCCGAAGGGGACAAAGGGAAGAAGTTAGGAAGGACCCCTCGAGGGAAAGAGGACAAGTACCAGATGAAGTACCAATTCCAGGGCGAGCCACTCCACTCAAAGGTCACAACAGACTGGAAGGAGATCACGGACACCAACATTGGCCAGGTGGACATCGATGAATTCATGCAAAGGGTCAGGGTCAACCTGACAACAAAGAATGCAAGGTTAATAAGACAGAGTGGAATAGATAAGGCTTCCAGATTCCCTCCATCCCTCGTGGTGCTCGAGCTGGTCATGGCTTGTTGGGAAGCATACTAAACTGACACAAGGACAATTTTTGATAAGGAGGGCAACATTCTCGCTGACATGTCACCAGAGGGGATCACCAAGACCTTCCACATTCCCACATTCTAACAGATGGAAGTCCCCACATTAGAGGAAAGCCAAGCGGCATGGGATGATAATCTGACTGGATGGAAGAAGTCGATAAACCTACATTAGCTCAAGGAGAGACGGGGCAGCGCTACGAAGGTTCCTCAAGAACTCTTCCATAGCAATTTCCACGAGGATTACCACGACCTGGTAACCTTATTGAGCAGGGTTATGGGTCTTCCTATGGCTGCCTACTTTCAGGAGTGGATGGCATACTTCATTGAGAAAATCCTACGTGGAAACAAAGATGTCACAACAAAGGTTTTGTTCTACTGGGGAGGAATTATAAGCAACTGCTTCCATGAGCAGTTTGTCAATGTAAAGAAAAACTCCAAATTTTACATGACTTCCCACCTTGTCTATTCCTTGGTAGATCAAAGACAGTACAGTGGGTTTTTTGTGGCACCAGATCAGGGGTAGAAGCGAGGACTCAAAGCCTATGATAAATATCTGTAGCTCCAGTACCACAACTTCAAAAGAGATTACTGCAGGGTAAATGATGCCTTCATTGGCCACATCATCAGGTTGATTGCTAGAGACTTTGAGAGGAGGGTCTCCCACAGTGCCAGGGCACTTTTGAAGTAGTACACCTTTCTCTATATCCAATACCCAAAGTTTACGTACATCCATGCCCAAGGCTTTACTAAGAGGCCAAATAGATTGCCTCGATATCCCAATGATCGAATCATCCTCCTGGAGCTTTCTCGGCAGCTCCAACATCTGTAGGAAATCTTCAGCAACAAATATATAGTAGGGATCTCCTACCCCATGACCCTCGGCCAGGGCATGTACCGATTACAGACTTCCTAGTGTGTTGGTAACTCCAAGAAGGAGCTAAAGGAGTACCACTTCTACCTACACACTGCTCGCCTGCGGATGGACCCGCATGACCACGTCAAGAAAGCGTTGGGGCCAGTATATGCCCATCTCCATCACATTGAAGATTTCTAGGCTGACTTCTAGGATGACAAGGAAGTGTGTGCAAGGCACTACATGCGAATGACGGTGCAATTCCTAAGAAGGGTGCAGCCATTTCCCGTACCGGACCAAGTCGAGGAGGATGAGTCCACTATCATGCATCCAAGGTACCCGGCAGTTGCCAATCTACCAATACCATCGATTGACTGGGATGAACAGGAGGTCGATGACCTGGACACCATAACCTAGCCAATCTTAACTCGTACCAAGGAGTGGATCGATGGGCAGGTGGCACATTTAAAGCGACAGGGAGTAATCCTGACTTATAAGGGGCTCAAAATTGAGGTAAGTGCCACAGAGGATGTTGTTGCCACCACCTCAACTGGCGGGACTTCCAAGTCTCCTTCGGTCACCAGGTACAGGAAAAGAAAAGAAACAGAGACTGAGCAGTCCCTAGACCCCAAGGCCCATGCGAAGAAAGAAGCAGGAGGCTCACCTACCAAAAGACTCAAGCTGGCAGGGAGTACTATAGAACAACCTTCAACCCAAGAGAAAGAAGCGGAGGGTGCAAGTCAGTTGCAGCCTCCATTGTCTCTCCCTACTCCTCCTATTGCACCACCCACCTCCCTGGCTATGGTCGCTGCATCCCCACCGACGATGGACATTTCTGTCCATCTTGCACCTTCACCTCCGACCGAGTCTATGATAGTTATTGACTCATCTTCCGCCATGACTTCTCCCCCCTCCTCTGTTGCTATGTCACCAATCACATCACTCCCTCTGGCAACAATAACATCACCTATTCCCACTGCCACTATGCCCGAGGCTCTTTCAAGGCACATGCAGAGCCTCCCCCCTGAGCTCTCCCAGATCTTAATGGATCCAACTCTCTAGGCAGCCCTTGCGCAAGTCCTTGCAACTTCTCAACCTTCACAACCACCGACCAGGCCACCAGCTATGGAGGCCATAATGCTAATCTAAAAGGAGTTGGAAGAACGAGAACAAGAAGCCTAGAAACCTATTGAGGAGGAGGCTGCTGAGTATCATGAGTGTTCTGCCCTTAGCACACACGCCCCGTTCAGAACGGGGACCCTCTTTTCTTTCGCTTTGTCGGGCCTTTCAAGGTTGCATATTTTTTCATGCCCCCCTTTTTTTTGATGTTCTGCATGGTCGATATTGCTCTAAGGTTTCATCTTAAAATCAACCACGCTTTCCCTTTTGGTTTTTGCTGCCCTCCGGGGCCTCGTAGGTTCCTTTGGCATTTTGGGCTCTTGGGCGGCCCTGGGCCCCTCCGGGCCCAGGCCTCTGGAGTTCCCCTTTCGGGCTTCCCCTTTGCGTTTGCTGCCCTTTGCGGCATTCCCCGGGCATCTTTCTGCCCCTCGGGGCCCGCCCTGCCATTTTTCGTTCGAACTTCGTTGGAGATTTCCTGGGCGGTGCCTACACCTTCGGGCCCTGGTCCCCAGAAGTCCATCCACGGACTTCTGTCCTAGGTTCGCCATCTGTGATGGTGAGCCTCCGGCGGTCGCCCTCCCCTTGGGCCTCAGGATGCTTGCTGCCACCGTTGCCCAAGCTCACAGAAATCACACGGCAGCCGTCATTGTGCGTCCTCCCGGCCGCCGGGCCATGTGGTCTCCTCTGCCGCTGCTGACCTAATTTGAAATTCACCAACTTTTTGGCGTGGCCGTACCGGCATTTATTGCAGCATTGATGGAGCTTGGGGTATATAATGCCCAAACTCGCCAGTCATTTTCATTGTCTAAATTGAGGCGAATTGGAGCAGCGATCAACTAGAGCCCACCACCTTCTGCAGCGTCTTGATCATCACCATCAACGTCACTCCGTCGACCCCCGACGAATCCCACGACCCCCGCTTAGCGTATCTGAGGTAGGCTATCCCTGTTTGCCCTCCCATCATTTTTTATCATTTTTAGGGATTTTGGTAATTGAACAATTAATTAAAATGGCATAAAATTGAAGAACACTCCGTGGCGCCCATTACCCATATGATGGAAATTTCGCAAACCTGTCGGATTGTCCCTCTCCACCGACTCGGGACTCTTCTCGGTCTCGATCGTTCTTCGCGCAGGGCGGTAGGGCGTCCCGGGCCCGGCATCTACCTTCGCTGTCCATCTTCGCCCTCTGCCTTCACCCTCCGCCTTCGCCCTCCGCCATTGGGCTTTGGCATCTGTGGGCTGTGAGTCATCCCTTTGGGCCCGGCCGTCCAGAGTTCCGTCTCCAGAACTCCGTGACGGTTCCGACGTCTATGATGCCAGACCGCTGCCGGCTCCCCGCCTCCCAGGCCCCAGGAACCTCCTCGCTACCATCGCCTGATCAACACGAATGTCTTCCGGTGGCCTCTGGCTTGTGTCTCTCCGCCTCCTGGGTCTCGGGCCGCCTTTCGCCGCCGCCATTCAAATCATTGCCGAAACCCCTGCGGCATACGTCACCTCGCGTCGCCTCACCCTCTGGGCCCCGAAGATCCCTTCGCCACCGCTGTCGCTTTATCGTTACCATTACCTCACGGTGGTCGTCGCCTTGCGTCCTCCCGGGGACCGGACCCCGGGCGTGTCCTCACTGTCATCGTTGGGCGGTACGAAAATCCTTCAAACGGTGAATCCCCCGTTGCCCTAACCGTCGGACCCCAGCATTTCCCTCGCCATCAGCACTGAATAACGTGCAAATCTTTCGGTGGCGAAAACCTGTTGGCTTCCCGCCCTCCGAGCCCTAGTTCGCCCTTCGTAGCTGCCGTTCAGATCATCAAAAATTAATGAGGCGGCCATCACCCCGCGTCGCCCCGCCTCCTGGGCCCAGGGAGCCTCCTCGCCACCATCCCCCTAACATTGCAAATATCTCACGGCAGCCTCTAGCTCTCGTCCTCCCACCCTCCAGGCCCCGGTCAGCCCTTCGCCACCGCTGATCGAATCGTTGCTAAAAATAGCACGGCGGCTGGCGCGTTGCCTCCTCCCGGCTGTCCTTTGGCCTCCCGAACCCCAGCTGTCAGACTTCCTCCTCTAGATTTCCTTCTGTCGTTTGCCATTGCCTGTTGCCTTCTCCTGGCAGCTTCCTACAAAGAAATCTCTGGTGCCCCTTTAATCAATCCAAGCAAGCTCTAATCCGCAATCTGGCTTCTACCCACTTCCTAAATCATGTTGTTCTCCATCATGAGCCTTTCGAAACTTTGAAAGTTGGCCAAGGAGGGCCTCCGAGAACTTTTGGTCACATTCTCCCTTCCAGACAGCATTCCTATCAGGGAAGTCTGGCCCTCCGGGCCTAGATTTCCCAAATGCCCTGAAATGAAATTGATAACATCTGGAAGCAAGATTTATAATGTACATGATTAATTATTTAAATGATATGCTCAAAATGTGGACTAACATTAACGCTTTTGATGTTTTGTTGTGCTGACTTTGCCATTGCGTGCAGAATATATGGAATCAGCTGCAGGAACTTTAGGGGCCTCGACCAAAAAGGACAAGCGCAAGAAATCCGGAAGAGCCGCTCGGGGAAAAGAAGATAAGGATCAGATGAAGTTTCAATTCTAGGGTGAGCCGCTTCAGTCAAAGGTCTCAACAGACTGGAGGGAGATCTCAGATACCAACATCGGCCAGGTGGACATAGATGAGTTCACTCAGAGGGTCAAGGTCGACCCTTCAACAAAGAATGTCAGATTAATAAGGCAGAGTGGAATCGCCAAGGCTGTTGGTTTTCCTCCCTCTCTCATAGCACCCAAACTAGTGATGGGCTGCCAGAAGGCCTATCAAGTGGACACCAGGACAATCGTGGATAAGGAGGGGAACATCCTCGACAACATGTCACTAGAAGGAATCACAAAGACATTTCACATACCCACATTCCCACATATGGAGGTCCCCACTTTGGAGCAATGTTAGGCGGTGTGGGATGCCAATCCGTTGGGCTACAAGAAATTAATTAACCTTTACTGGCTTAAGGAGAAATGGGGCAGTGTGGGAAAAGTTCCCTAAGAGTTGTTTCGCAGTGACTTCCAGGAAGACTATCACGACCTGGTGACCATGTTGAGCAGGGTCATGGGTCTCCTGGTAGCCGCCTACTTCCAAGAGTGGATGACATATTACATTGAACAAATCCTGCCAGGGAATGAGGACGTTAACACCAAAACCTCATTCGACTGGGGAGGCATCATCAGTAATTGCTTCCACGAGCAGTTCATAAACATTAAGAAAAGCTCCAAGTTTTACATGACCTCTTACCTGGTATACTCCCTAGCAAGTCAAAGACAATATAGTGGATTATTTGTGGCACCAGACTAGGGGCAATGGCGAGGGCTCAAGCCGTTCGACAAGTACCCCCAGCTTCAATACCGCAACTTTAAGGAGTATTGCCGGGTCAATGATGCTTTCATTGGCCACATCATTAGATTAATCGCCGGGGACTTCGAAAGAAGGGTCTCCCACAGCGCCAAGGCACTCCTGAAGGAGTATGCCTTCCTATATATCCAGTTCCCCAAGTTCACCTACATCTGTGCCCAGGGATTCACGGAATGGCCAAACAAGTTGCCAAGATACCCTAATGACAGGATCATTGTCCTAGAGCTTTCCCAGTAGCTCCAACACATCCAAACAGTCTTCGGTAATAAGCATGTAGCGGGGATCCCCTATCCCATGACCCTCGACTAGGCCCTGTATCGACTGCAGACATCTTAGTGCGCTGACAACTCTGAGAAAGAGCTTAAGAAATATCATTTTGACTAGTACACGGCCCACCCGTGGATGGATCCACACGGCCATGTCAGGAAGGCACTAGGGTCGACTTATGCTCACCAATACCACATTGAAGACTTCTAGGCAGATTGCAAACATGATAAGGAGGTCTACGCAAGACACTACATGCGCATGACCATACAGTTCCTAAGAAGAGTGCGACTGTTCCAGGTGCTGGACTAACACGAGGAAGATGAGTCTACAATAGTGCACACAAGATACCCTACGGTTGCCAACCTGGCAATCCCCTCCATCGAATGGGATGAGCAAGAGGTTAATGACCTAGATACCGTCACCGAGCCGATCATAGTTCACACTAAGGAGTGGGTCGATGGGTAGGTGGCACAACTAAAGCAACAAGGGGTGGTCCTTACATATGAGGCGCTAAAGGGCGAGCCAAGCGCCACAGAGGACATTGCCGCCACCACATCGATTGGTGAGACTTCCAAGTCTCCCCCTATCACCAGGTCTCAAAAGAGGAAAGGAACAGAAACCGCACAGTCTACAGACCACAAGGAGCAATCAAAGAAAGACACGGGAGGCTCATCTCCCAAGAGGCTCAAGCAGACAGTGACTACAACAGAAGTGCAGCCTCCCTTGCTTCTCCCTCCCCCTCTTGGTGCACCGCCCGCCACCCAGACTGCGGTCACCTCATCCCCACAGGCGGTGGACATTTCTGTCCATCTTGCCTCTTTTCCCTCGGTTGGATCAATAATTAATGTCGACTCCTCTTCTGGCATGATCACTTCTCCTTCCTCTACCACCATGTCACCCATCACGTCCCTCCCACTGGCAACAATAGCATCGCCTGTCCCTCTTTCCACCATACCTGAGGCTATCACGCGGCATCTACAGAGTCTTCCCCCTGAGCTCTCACAACTCCTAATGGACCCCGCACTCCAAGCAGCCCTCGCCCAAGCCCTCACAACAACTTAGCCTTCACAACCGCCAACAGGGCCGCCGGTGATGGAAGCCACAATGCAAATATCAAAAGAGTTGGAGGAATGAGAGAAAGAAGCCTCAAGGTCTATGGAGGAAGAGGCCGATGAATATCATGAGCACTCCGAGTATGAGCATCGAACCATCGACAAGGTGGTCTATGAGGGAGAAGAAACAGGCTCTTTCGAGAGCGGAGATGAAGAGGATGGCTCAGGTGACAAGGAGATCATCCAAATATTTCATGAGGACCTTGAGGAGGAGTCGGCTCAGCAGCCAAAGGCTGTTGGGGAGGAGGCAGAACAGCCACCACATAGTGAAGAGGGACAGCCACAAGAGGAGCAACTTGAAAAGTATATGTCCGAGGCTAAGGCCCATGTTGTGAAGGGCCCCGGGGCTGAGGCTGGTGAAGAGAAGAAAGGAGAGGAGGCAACAAAAGAAGAAGATCCCGCCCGGGTATTATCCACCAAGTTGCCCGTCAGGCACCTCGTATTCGTTCAAGACTCCAACAAGGAGGAGGACGCTGCTAAAGAAAAGGAGGAGCCCCAAAAGGAGAAAGAGACCGAAATCTTGTCTCTCACTGAGAAAGGTGAGGGCAGTGATGATGCACCCAAAGACAAATCCGCCATGCCCGACTGGCTGGAGAAACAGATGGAGAAGGCTACCCCAGTATTGAAGGACCCGAGGGCAAGGTTGGAGGCCATCTTGGCTCGATCCCTAGCCACAACAAAGAAGGAGAAGAAGCCTAAGGTCCATTCCAAGATAACGATGAATGCTTCCCGCTCCTGAGTGGCGCAAGTTGCCATGCCTACAGTTGGCCAGATTGGGGTGAGCTACACTGTCTCCACCATTGACTCGGAGACAGCGACTAGAGAACAGAAGGTTGAACATCTGGAAGAGTCGGTGGCCACAATGGTGCATCTGATCAAGCAAGACAAAGTCACCAAGGACGAACTCAAAGCATAGGTTGCTGCCTTAACAGACTATATCCAGTAGTGGTCCTCAGTGGACGACTTGCCCACCACCTCCACGGCTGCACCGTAGTTGCTCTCCAAGGAGCAGATTGACAAGATGGAGAGGAGGAAGAACTCAAAGAAAATAACTGAGAATTGGTTCCAACAAGTCGTAAGCATTAGAAACATGGGAATCGGCATGGCTGTGTGGATAGCCAATAAGTTCTTGGACCTGATCCAATCCCTGAAAAGCACGAGGAGGCTCTAGACCAATTTCCCTACAATGTACAACTCCACCTTCCCGAGAATTGAAGCCATTCTTCAGATGCCGAAAATTACGTGGGAGGAGAAGCTTGAACTGAAAACGGAGGATCATTGGCTGGTGGATGTGTGGCGCAGAGACCTCATCAACCGAAAGGAGAGGTTGGAGCAGATCCTGAACAAGGTAGATCCAGATATTCAGTGGATCAAGGAAATCCAGGAAAAATGTGCCGAGTATCTCAAGTTGATGACGGGCTATGATATGCCCACGATGCAAATGGACGCCGAAAAGATCAAGCCATACTTTGAGAAGAAGATGAAGGACGGGACATCCGGAGAAATCACCACATAATTCCAGAGTTTTGCTGCCCGTGCCTTCGATCAATCAGAGTTGTTCAGGGAGCAGGGCTCGAAGTATGACGAGGATTGGAAGCGGCTGGAAGAGAACGCTAAGGAATGGAGCTATCAGGCATTAAGGTGTGTGATCTTCGAGATCGACAAGCTCCAAGCAGTCATCCTCAAGTACATAGAGCACACAGCCTCCGAGGAGCAAGAGGACAGCCCAGCCAAGGAAGAAGACCTCCCTGAAGAGTAGCTACAGCCAAGAAGACAACAATTAACTACAGGACGAAAGAACAATAGTGTCATCCACTAGATGATGAAATAGGGAAGAGACAAAGAATGTTTTTAAATTGTAAATCTATTTGGGGGTAGGTGAAACCCTATTTTGTAATAAATCTTGGCCACACAATTGTAATGAATCTTGGCCATTCATTTAACTTTTGGAAAACTATAAACAGAGCACTCCCCTCATTTGCAAAAGGGGAGAGTTGAGTTATTGTAAAGGCATGCTACAGAATTTTATAAGAAATAACATTGACTTGGTGTATTTCCTTGATTTCTCTCATGTCATTTGATTCATTTTTCCAATTTCACATGTTTAGTTTAGATCTCTTTGCTGTTTAGTTAGTTATTCATGTTATTTGGGTAAATCTTAGGAATGCTGTTGGGTGATTGTGAAAATTCCTATTTTGTTGATGATCCCTTAGTCCATACTTTTTGTTGTTTGCTGAAAGTAGACAGCTGTGCAAAGTTAGCCTGGACTTGATTTAAAGTTGCCCCAAACATTTATCTTTAATTCATGCATGTAGGTGTTGGATGAAGGATGAAATATCTGCAGCCCTTAGAAGATAGCACAATTCCCATGATACTGTGAAATCCCTGGTTAAGTGAGATATTGTTTTGAGGAATTGTCTATTGCAGGAACTCCATTGTTACTATTCATTATAAGTTTTAGACTTAGGAACTTTTCTCCCCTTTCGCTCTTTTCCTTTTTTTTAGAAATTGAACAATACCAAGGTTCAATGCACATTGTAAAACCAAATTTAACAACTAGATGGAGTTCAAGACTGCTGTTTGAACCTACAGCTAATGCATATCAACTTCCCATCCTAGGAACTTCATTCCAAAAATCCAACTTCATGCTTTGTGTCCACACTTTGTATTTTCTATAAGACCGCCTTGTGATTCCAGCAAATCACATCAAACTACTGAGGTATCTAAGCACTGTCATGACCTGACATCTGAGAGACCTTGGGATAGTGTTCTGCAACTCGATTATGGGAGATTGTCTTTCAAGAGAGGTAGTGCGCCTATGCATTACCTGTGTTGAGAAGTGCATAAAAAACACATCAAGAGAACTGGCGCTAGAAGGACTGCCAAGTTGGAGATACTAAGTTAGAGGATAAAGCGAAGCTGGATCGAATCAAATCATTCTCCCCGGAAAGGTTTCAGAGAGTTCTATGATCAACACCAAACAAAGGAGAATTTGAAGAATTGTAGCCTCCCATGATAGCAAAACGAGCTCAAGGAAGCAGCTCCGCCTCTTCCTCTTCCCCCATTCCATCCGCCCCCGTTTCACCCCCACCTTCATTTGGCTGGCCTTCATCTTCCACCCAACCATCTCAAACAGTATTTGCACCTCATATCTCTGGTAGCCATGGGTTTGCTCCTCTCCCGGCCCTTTCAGCCCAAAGCATAGTCCAGGCAGCCATAGCTCAAGGGCAGCCCCACATTGTGGTTGTATTGCCAATACAACCCCAAATTCCAGTCCTCCAATAGCAAGTGCCACCTCCGCCTCCCCCCATGGCTTGGCTTGTGAATAATCTATCGCCGATACATTTTGCAGTCTACAATGATATGCCCAAGAATCTGGAGGGATTTTGTTTGAAGTTTCATCCGCGTGACATGCAAAGAACAGTCAAGGAGCATATCAGGATATTTGAAACTACGATCACCGAAATGCAAGTGGACCATGAGGATGTTGCGTGTCACCTCTTTCTACATTCATTAGGAGAAGAGGCCTTCTACTGGTACATCAATCTGCTGAGGGGATCCATCACCTCGTGGAACCTGATGAAGAATGCCTTTCTGCAGAAATATAAGATCTCTGTCAACCCCGCGGACCTTTACCAATAGTTCATGTCTATCAGAAGGGAGGTCAACGAACCTATCGGCTCCTTCAATGACTACTTCCACCAAGCTCACATGAGGCTTCAGGATCCGTACGTCTATAATGATGCAGCAACTCTCCTAGTCTATTACGCGGCCTTGGACAACCTCACATCGGCCTTGGTAAAAAGGATGCGCCCGCCGCCCGCTACCCTACTAGCTGCCTATGTAGAAGCCATTATCGCAAATGCGGACTTGGGACAAAATATCTTCGACCTATTGCCCTCTTTGGGGCCTGTCGCCCACCCAATGCAGATTCAGGGGCTTAATCAGGTGTTTTCTCACCAAACCCCTCTTATGAACTAGGTGCCTCAATTGCCTATGGTGCCACATCCGGGGTAGCCGTTGAATTATGCGCCTCTCGCGACTTCCTATTTGCAGCCCCAGTAGTAGTACAACTATTCACAGATGGCTCTGCAACAACAAGCATATTCTCAATATCCCCAAGTGCCATTGTACCTATCGGGACTAGACTTTCCTTCGGCCTAGCAAAATTAGCCAGCGGCCTCGCCCGCTTTTCTCCAAAATCTGGCCCCATCGCCTAGAGGTGCGACCGAGAAGGACATGCTAGAGGAACTAACAAAGATGATCAAGAAGATGTCCACGGAGATGACACATGTAAAGAACCAGAATAATCAATTGTAGGCCTCCCAACACAATTTTTCAGGCCAACCTTAACAGGGACAGTCGAGACAATAGAGAAAATAGAGACAATCAGGAAGTGGGCACTTCCTTCGGGCAGAATTATGAGAGGGGGCAGAACTCTAATCAAAATGTAGAAAAAAGACCTTCTTAGAGGCCGAATCGTACATGGAACACTAGATCCAACAATGGCAGTGTCCCCATGCCATTCGATCAACCGGCAAGCAATGACAAAACATCCAGCGGCATGTACCTAGCTGAGGCAGCCTTGTCTGGATGGTGTCGACTCCACAAAACTAGCAGGCATTCTGAGCTGGATTGTCCCGAGTTCTAGATGGCTGCTGAAATATTCTAGGTAGAGGTACAAAGTGCGGTCGACAATGCCAACTACAGAGACATCGTCCCGTCTGAGCTAGATGATTCCTCGTGTCTGGTAGTCAATCATGCACTATTTTTGCAAGGAGACCACAACAAGCCCGAAGTCGAGCCTACTCCTACTGAGGATGAGAAAGCACAAGAGGTAAGTAATGAACAAACCTTGGCTCAACTTTTTGATTCAGTAGATAATAGTCAAGTGGATGAGGAAGAACCATTTGTAGATGAGGTACACATGTCCCATCAGCGATCGAGCCCATACTTCCTTAGAAATAGGCAAGCGGGTGGACCCTTCACAACTTCTACTCCACCAAACAATTTCACCACCGCGCCTGATCCAAATGCCAGCAATAACCCTGGGCTCCCTCATATACCCACCCAATACCTCAACAATAACCAGTCTCAAAACCAACCACAAGGTCAGCCTCAGGGCCAACCTCAAAATTCACCTGGGCAAACCGAGGTCCAAACCCCTAGTTCTCCCATAGGCCAAGCTTTTAGCTCTGAAATTGAGCAAATGGGTGAATATGTGGTGGAAGAGTTCAAGAAGGTGAAAATCAGTTTGTCAGCCTTTGAATTACTCAAGGTTCCTGTCATGAGGCACGTTTTCTTTAGGGTTCTGAATGGGACTCCATTCGCTAACACAACAAAAGAGACCCCAGCCAAGAGGGTAACCTTTGAGGAGCCCAAGAAAGAACAGGAATTATAGGACAATACCGGAAGAAGGAACAATGTTCCTGCGAATTAGTCAATGAGTAGATACATTGAAAAGGAGCCAAAAAAGACTGGTAGATAGCCTCCCAAGGACCAGCAATTTAAGCAAGCCAAGGATGCAGGTAGTGATAGGAACAAAGGTCAAATAGCTCAAATGGACACACCTGTGGGCATCCTCCAAGGGAGATCAGAAACTCCCCCGTTCCTGACTACCATTAGGGTCTTTGGGAAGAACTTGCACAACTACCTACTCGATTCAGGCGCATCTACCAACGTCATGCCCTTGGCTGTATGCAAGGCTCTTGGCATCACTCCCACGCCTTCAAAGAGAAAGGTTACCCAACTAGACAAAATAGAGATTAACGTCGTGGGTGAAATAAATCGTATTCCCATGCAAATTATTGCGGACCCCCGGATATAGCAGGTCGTTGATATCCAAGTGGCAGACATTCCTGATGCTTATGGAATTATTTTGGGGAGGGAGTTCACCAAGGCGCTGAATGGATACACTGCCACGGACCTTTCTCACATGTAGCTATCATGGAAGGGGCTGCCAAATCAGATCCATATCGACCGTGAACCCCATATGAAGTATATGATCACGGAATACAATAATCTCAGCGAGGTGTTGTTCACCAAGACTAACTTAGAGAATTATCACCCTTTTGCTTACCAAAATGACCTTGAGCTTCAGGAAGAACATACAGATGAAGTATTGCTGGTGTTGTGCAGTCCCTCGGCAGATTCCGTGCGAATGCCCCTGGATACTGAAACATTGATAGAAGCAGATAATGAGCTGGACAAGGATGACAACTAGGGGCTACTCAATGGCTTCCAGGAGTTCATGAAAAAATGTGCAAGAGATCAGCTTAGCCTAGGAGCTAGAATGAATTTCCAGGATCTCTTACTGTCGAACTGGTGCAGGGTCGATAATGCTGCTCACTCTGAATTTGATTGTTTCCTATGCCAAGCAACAGTGGAGCATGTTAAGAAAGTAGCCACTCCTTAGACAGAAACACCCAAGGAGACACCACTAGAATTGCTTGTTGGTCATCGCCCCGAACTGGAAAACTCCCTTAAAATCACAAGGCCCGCCGCCTAGCCAAAAGGGAATGGAGGCTCAATCAGATCCGAAGGTGAGGAATCCTCCGCATGCTGGGTGCTCTGATTTGATGGATTGAAGTCGAGGTAAGGAGCTGGAGCGAGGATCGAACTCATCAGTCCAATGGGTAAGACATTTCTCACTGCCCATCGATTGTAGTTTTATTGCACCAATAACATAGAAGAGTATGAAGCCCTAGTCCTTGGCCTCCTTATGGCCTTGAAGAAAAATGTGAAAGTGCTACAAGTCTTCGAAGATTCTACACTTGTAATTAAGCAGGTCAGGAAATTGTACTCCTGTCATGATCGGAGACTCACAAATTATAGGCATAGGGTTTGGGATCTCTTAGAGGGCCTAGATGCATTCAACATACAATTGATCCCTCATGCTCAGAATCGCACAGCTGATGCCTTGGCTCAAGCAGCTAGCACACTACAGCCCCTCTCTTTGTCTGGTCTTAAGAAATTCACTATCAAGCTAACATCCACGCCATCGGTCCTAGACAATGTTACTCACCTGCAGGTCTTCAATGATGACAAGCATATCCTCTAGTTCATAACAAGTTCTTATGTCTTCGCTGCCCAAATAATTGATGAAGCTGATCTGCAGGAGACTGAATTGGACATAGAGGGGGTTATCAATCTAAAAACCAACATGATCCCCAGAGGTATGGTTCAGCTAGAGCACGTATTTAATTTGGATCAGATTAGGGATCAGGATTGGCAAACAAAAAAGGAGGCTATAAGCAACCAGTGTAACACTCACGACCTGGGAACGGCCGAGGATACCAAGAATATTTTTATTAGAAAGGTGTGCACGCCTGAAGAAAAGAAGGGAATCACGGATGCTTTGCAGCAATATCATGACATGGTGGCATGTAGTTACGAAGATTTGAAAACGTACGACACCTCTGTCATCACACACACCATTCCTCTCAAGACCGAAGTGAGGCCATTCCGCCAGCGGCAACGCCCTATCAATGCCTTGCTAGAACCTATCATTTACAAGGAGGTGCAAAAATTGCTTTCAGCAAGAATCATCTTTCCCGTTAGGCATTCCACGTGGGTGGCCAACTTGGTCCCGGTCAGGAAAAAGAATGGAGAGATTAGATTGTGTGTGGATTTCCGCAATCTGAACCGCACCTCAGAGAAAGACAACTATCCAGTGCCTTCGCTGGATGAGGTGCTGCAAATCATCAAAAGCTCCCAGATGATGTCGTTCCTTGACAGATACTCTGGGTATAATCAAGTAATGGTACAATACGAGGATCACTACAAGACTGTATTCACCACTAAGTGGGGGACGTTTACCTATAGAAGAATGTCGTTCGGGCTCATCAATGCTGGCGCTACTTTCCAACGCGCCATGGATATCACCTTCAAAGACCTAATTGGCAAGTACATAATCATCTATATGGATGATTTGACCGTATTTTCTAAAAGGTGAGGCGATCACGTCTCTGACTTATGCAAAGTATTTAAGAAATGCAGAGAGTTCAGGGTTTCTCTCAACCCTAAGAAGTGCATTTTCAGAGTGACCAAAGGTAGATTGCTCGGGCACATCATTTCAGAGCAAGGAATCTCCATTGATCATGAGCGCATTGAGTCGTTACTCAAGATTCAGCCCCCGGGCAGCAAGAAGGAATTGAAATCTTTCTTCAAAAAGATCAACTTTGTCCGAAAATTCATCACAGGTTTCGCGGAAATTGTCAAACCTCTCAATGCCATACTCAAACAAGACACTAAATTTGAGTGGACACCAGATGCCAAACAATCCTTTGAAGAAATCAAACGAGCCATTGCTGAGGCACCTGTGTTAGTTAGCCCAGATTATCTGAAGCCATTCTATATCTACTCATTTGGTTCAGAGCACTCCTGTGCTAGCATGTTGACCCAGAAGGATGATGAGGGAAATGAGCATTCGATCACCTTCATGAGTGCTCCCCTCAAAGATGTTGAATTGCGTTACCACAACATAGAAAATCAGGCGTACGCTTTCATCAGAGGAGTGAAGAAATTTAGACATTACATTCTACGCAACAAGGTGTTCGCTATTGTCCCCGACCCAATAGTCAAAACGCTGCTCATACAAAATGAATTGGGTGAACGAAGGGCTAAGTGGGTTACCCTGCTACAGGAGTATGATATGGAGATCTAACCAATGAAATTGGTGAGAGGACAGGCACTCACCCATACAATTGCCGAAACAGTAGCAGAAGTAGGACTTGAACTCACGGTACAGCAATATCAGCTTGAAGATGTCTCCTTGGGAGAATGGTACCAAGATGTTGTTTATTATCTGCTGAATCATAAGTGTCCGCCACATCTGCAAGGAGTCCAGAAGAGGGCCCTGAGATTGAAAATTAATGGTTATATGTTGCAGGGTTCTATTCTTTATAAGAAGAATCATGAGGGAGTTTATTTAAGATGCCTTGGCAAGGAGGAAGCAGAACGCGTTCTAAGGGAGTTTCACAATAAGTTTGGTACGGGCCATGGCTTGGGTTCTTCTACGGCACATCAGATATTAAGGGTAGGGTACTATTGGCCAACTGTCTTCAAGGATGCCTATTGCCATGTTTGTTCATGTCATACGTGCTAGACTGTTGCCACTAGAGATAGGAATGCTGCTGTCCCACTGCAGCCTGTGCTGGAGGTAAGGCCTTTTGCGCAATGGGGTCTCGACTTCATCGGTCCAGTAAGCCCTCCATCATCTGTGGGACATAGGTACATTCTTACCGCTACTGATTATTATACTAGATGGATGGAAGCAATAGTATGTAAGCATTGTACAACTAAAGTAATTACTAATTTTTTAGAAAGTTTCATTTTAAATTGCTTTGGTTGTCCCTATGCTCTAGTATGTGATAATGGACCTGCATTCGCCTCATTGAAATTTTCTAGCTGGGCGTTTGACTATGGGATTGCCCTCAAATTCTCATCCAATTACTACCCTCAGGGCAATGGCCTTGCTGAATCCACAAATAAGAATTTGATCACTGTGATCAAGAAGCTGCTAGATAGGAATCCCAAGGACTGGCATACCCAGCTCTATTTTTCCCTTTGGGCTGATCGCACCCGCCACAAGGCTGCCCTTGGTGATTCTCCATTCCACCTTGTCTATGGCCTTGAGCCTATATTCCCCATCCACCTGAAGATTCCTACTCTTTAGTCCATTAACATTTTTTACGAGGGAGGAGATCATAGGGAAGCTCGGTTAGCTGAGCTTTTGCATTTAGAGGCAGTCCAAAATTGTGCAATAGAAAATTTTGCCAAGCATCAAGGCATAGTGAAGAGATGGTTCAACTGCCGAGCAAAAGTCAAGGCCTTTAGGATTGTAGATTTGGTCCTATATTGGGACAAGGCCCATGAAAAGAAAGGGGGATACAACAAATTTGACAAGCTTTGGCTTGGCCCCTTTCAAATAGCTAAGATTTTGGGAGATAATGCCTTCTGCCTAAAGAACTTCACTGGTGAGAACGTCCCATTGCCAGTCAACGGGCAGCACCTGAAGCATTACTTCCAAGCTTGAGCTCCTCCGAGCTCTTTGTTGTAAATACCTGTACATAAGTTAGAATAGTTGCTTTCTTGCTTGTTTCTATTTTATTTGTGTCGCTTTTTTCTTTCTCCCTCCTAGCAGTTTTTGTTTCGAAAGATGTTTCCTATTCCTTTGCGGTGGTCGTGCTTGCCTAACAAGCGGTTCACTTTACTGTCTGTTCTTTATGTTCTCTGGCTAAACATTCACTCTAGACTATCGATCTTTGCAAAGCTGTCCGTGAATGATTTCCTTGTTTGAACTCTGCTCAGAATTTGCCCCTTTGCCGGATCTTCTTACCCACATCTCGGATCTCGCACAAATTACATAATAATAAATTTTGAAAGACTGTACTATGGTTATTATGACACCCTGGTGAGTGAAAAATCTTAAGTCTAATCCAGTAACCACTGCAGTCTCAAACCCATTGTAGGCTTCAATGCTTACCTAGTCAAACTAAATGGTAGAAGAGAAATGAAATATCAAGGCAAAAAAGGGAGAAAAGAAACTCTGAAAAAAGAAAATAAATGACCGTATGGGCATTTAGATAACTCTACCGGGGCTATGGACGCACAGCCGGCAGTAGAGCAATATCCATGAGATTGTAGTGACAACTCCGCTGGGGCTATGGACGCCTGACTGCCAGCGGGGCAATGTCCAGGTTACTTTTGGTGTTAGGCAACTTATGTAGCTCACTCGGTTGAAGTGATAACCCTAGTTACTATTCCTAGGAAAGGAATGAACTCACTTCACACACGCTTCTGAGATGCCATGTAAGCTAACCCAATTAAGGATCTCGTTCTCTTGAATTCATCCTTGGAAGCCACTCCTAATCTGCGAAACCAGAGATTCTGGGTCCTGAATGAATATTTATCCCTAGAACGCTCCGAAGCGTTCTCCAGCGGAGTCACCATTTGTTGTGCCCTTAGCACACACGCCCCATTCAGAATGGGGACCCTCTTTTCTTTTGCTTTGTCGGGCCTATCGGGGCCGCATCGTTTTACATGCCCCCCCTTTTTTTTGATGTTCCGCATGGTCAATATTGCTCTAAGGTTTCATCTTAAAATGAACCACGCTTTCCCTTTTGGTTTTTGCTGCCCTCCGGGGCCTCGTAGGTTCCTTTGGCATTTTGGGCTCTGGGGCGGCACTGGGCCCCTCCGGGCCAGGGCCTCCAGAGTTCCCCTTTCGGGCTTCCCCTTTGCACTTGACGCCCTTTGCGGCATTCCCCGGGCGTCTTTCCGCCCCTCGGGGCCCGCCCTGTCATATTTCGTTTGAACTTCGTTGGAGATTTCCTGTGCAGTGCCTGCCCCTTCGGGCCCCGGTCCCCGGAAGTCCATCCACGGACTTCCGTCTCGGGCTCGCTGTCCGTGACGACGAGCCTCCGGTGGTCGCCCTCCCCTCGGGAGCCGGGATGCTCGCTGCCGCCGTCGCCCAAGCTCACAGAAATCACACGGCAGTCGTCGTTGCGTTTCCTCCTGGCCGCCGGGCCACGGGGTCTTCTCCACCGCCGCTGACATAATTTGAAATTCACCAACTTTTTGGCACAGCCGTACCGGCATTTATTGCAGCATTGATGGCACTTGGGGTATATAATGCCCAAACTCGCCAGTCATTTTCATTGTCCAAATTAAGGCGAATTGGAGCAGCAATCAACTGGAGCCCACCGCCTTCTGCAGTGTCTTGATCATCACCATAAACGTCACTCCGTCGACCCCCCGCGAATCCCATGACCCCTGCTTAGCGTATCCGAGGTAGGCCATCCCCGTTTGCCCTCCCATCATTTTTTATCATGTTTAGGGATTTTGATAATTAAACAATTACTTAAAATGGCATAAAATTGAAGAACACTCCGCGGCGCCCATTACCCATATGATGGAAATTTCTCAAACCTGTCGGATTGGCCCTCTCCACCGACTCGGGACTCTTCTCAGTCGTGGTTGTTCTTCGCGCAGGGCGGTCGGGCGTCCCAGGCCCGGCATCTGCCTTCGCTGTCCACCTTCGCCATCCACCTTCACCCTCCACCTTCGCCGTCTGCCTTCGCCCTCCGCCTTCCCCATCTGCCATTAGGCTTTGGCATCTGCAAGCTGTGAGTCATCCCTTCGGGCCTGACCGTTCGGAGTTCCGTCTTCAGAACTCCGTGACGGTTCCAACGTCTGTGACGCTGAACCACTGCAGGCTCCCCGCCTCCCGGGCCCTGGGAACCTCCTCGCCGCTGTCGCCCGATCAACGCAAATGTCTTCCGGTGGCCTCCGGCTTGCATCTCTCCGCCTCCCGGGTCCCGGGCCGCCTTTCGCTGCTGCCGTTCAAATCATTACCAAAACCCCTGCATTGTCCGTCACCTCGCATCGCCCCGCCCTCCGGGCCCCAGAGATCCCTTCACCACCGCCGTTGCTCGATCGTTACCATTACCTCACGCTGGCCGTCGCCTTGCGTCCTCCTAAGGGCCGGACCCCAGGCGTGTCCTCACCGTCACCATTGGGCAGTACGAAAATCCTTCATACAAAGAATGTTTCGTCGCCCCAACCACCAAGCCCCGGCATTTCCCTCGCCATCACCACTGAATAACATGTAAATCTTCCGGTGGCGGAAACCTGCTGGCTTCCCGCCCTCTGGGCCCTAGTCCGCCCTTCGTCGCCACCATTCAGATCATCAAAAATTAATGAGGCAGTCGTCACCCCACATCGCCCTACCTCTTGAGCCTCAGGAGCCTCCTCACCGCCGTCGCCCTAACATTGCAAATATCTCACGGCGACCTCCAGCTCTCGTCCTCCCGCCCTCCGGGCCCTGGTCCACCCTTCACCGCCGCCGATCGAACTATTGCTGAAAATAGCATGGCAGCCGACACGCTGCGTCCTCCCGGTCGTCCTTTGGCCTCCCAGACCCCGACTGTCAGACTTCCTCCTCCTGATTTCCTTTTGTCATCCGCCGTTGTCTATTGCCTCCTCTTGGCAGCTTCTTGGCCTGAAATCTTCGATGCCCCTTTAATCAATCCAAGCAAGCTCTAATCCGTAATCTGGCTTCTAGCCACTTCCTAAATCATATTGTTCTCCATCATGAGCCTTTTGAAACTTCGAAAGTTGGCCAAGGAGGTCCTCCGCGAACTTTCGGTCACATTCTCCCTTCCAGACAACATTCCTGTCAGGGAAGTCCGGCCCTCCGGGCCTGGATTGCCCAAATGCCTTGAAATGAAATTGATAACATTTGGAAGCAAGATTTATAATATACGTGATTAATTATTTAAATGATATGCTCAAAATATGGACTAAGATTAATGCTTTTGATGTTTTGTTGTGCTGACTTTTCCCTTGCATGTAGAATATATGGAATCGGCTGCAGGAACTTCAGGGGCCTCCACCGAAAAGGACAAGGGCAAGAAATCTGGAAGAGCCACTCAGGGAAAAGAAGATAAGGATCAGATGAAGTTTCAATTCCAGGGTGAGCCACTTCAGTCAAAGGTCTCAACAGACTGGAGGGAGATCTCGGATATCAACATCGGCCAGGTGGACATAGATGAGTTCACTCAGAGGGTCAAGGTCGACCCATTCAACAAAGAATGCCAGATTAATAAGGCAGAGTGGAATCGCCAAGGCTGCTGGTTTTCCTCCCTCTCTCATAGCACCCGAACTAGTGATGGGCTATCGAGAGGCCTATCAAGCAGACACCAGGACAATCGTGGATAAGGAGGGGAACATCCTCGCTGACATGTCGCCAGAAGGAATCACAAAGATATTTCACATACCAACATTCCCACATATGGAGGTCCCCACTTTGGAGCAGTGTCAGGCGGCGTGGGATGCCAATCCGTTGGGCTGCAAGAAATCAATTAACCTTTACGGGCTTAAGGAGAAACGGGGCAGCGTGACAAAAGTTCCCCAAGAGCTGTTCTGCAACGACTTCCAGGAAGACTATCACGACCTGGTGACCATGTTAAGCAGGGTCATGGGTCTCTCGGTAGCCGCCTACATTCAAGAGTGGATGGCATATTACATTGAACAAATCCTGCCAGGGAATGAGGACGTTAACACCAAAACCTCATTCGACTGGGGAGGCATCATCAGTAACTGCTTCCACGAGCAGTTCGTAAACGTTAAGAAAAGATACAAGTTTTACATGACCTCTTACCTGGTATACTCCTTGGCAAGTCAAAGACAATACAGTGGATTATTTGTGGTGCTCGATCAGGGGCACAGGCAAGTGCTCAAGCCGTTCGACAAGTACCCCCAGCTTCAATACCACACCTTTAAGGAGTACTGCCGGGTCAATGACGCCTTCATTGGCCACATCATTAGATTGATCATCGAGGACTTCGAAAGAAGGGTCTTCCACAGTGCCAGGGCACTCCTGAAGGAGTATGCCTTCCTATATATCCAGTTCCCCAAGTTGACCTACATCCATGCCCAAGGATTCACGGAACGGCCAAACAAGTTGCCAAGATACCCTAACGATAGGATCATTCTCCTAGAGCTTTCCCAGCAGCTCCAACACATCCAAACAGTCTTCGGTAATAAGCATGTAGCAGGGATCCCCTATCCCATGACCCTTAGCGAGGGCCTGTATCGACTGCAGACATCTTAGTGTGTTGGCAACTCTGAGAAAGAGCTTAGGGAATATCATTTTGACTAGTACATGGCCCGCCCGCGGATGGATCCACACGGCCATGTCAGGAAGGCACTAGGGCCAGCTTATGCTCACCAATACCACGTTGAAGAATTCTGGGTAGATTGCAAAGATGACAAGGAGGTCCGCACAAGACACTACATGCGCATGACCGTACAGTTCCTAAGAAGAGTGCTACTGTTCCAAGTGCCAGACCAACTTGAGGAAGACGAGTCTACAATAGTGCATGTAAGGTACCCTACGGTTGCCAACCTAGCAATCCCCTCCATCAATTGGGATGAGCAAGAGGTCAATGACCTAGATACCATCACCCAGCTGATCATAGCTCGCACTAAGGAGTGGGTTAATGGGCAGGTAGCACAACTGAAGCAACAAGGGGTGGTCCTTACATATGAGGCGCTGAAGGGTGAGCTGAGTGCCATGGAGGACATTACCGCCACCACATCAGCTGGTGAGACTTCCAAGTCTCCCCCCATCACCAAGTCTCAAAAGAGGAAAGGAATAGAAACCACACAGTCTGCAGACCCCAAGGAGCAATCAAAGAAAGACACAGGAGACTCGTCTCCCAAGAGGCTCAAGCAGACAGTGACTACAATAGAAGTGCAGCCTCCCTTGCTTCTCCCTCCCCCTCTTGGTGCATAGCCCACCTCCCAGACTACAGTTGCCTCATCCCCGTAGGCGGTGGACATTTTTGTCCATCTTGCCTCTTCGCCCCTGGCCGGATCAATAATTAACGTCAACTCCTCTTCTGGCATGATCACTTCTCCTTCCTCTACCACCATGTCACCCATCATGTCTCTCCCACTGGCAACAATAGCATCACCTGTCCCCCTTTCCACCATACCCAAGGCTATCATGTTGCATCTACAGAGTCTTCCCCCTGAACTCTCACAACTCTTAATGGACCCCGCACTCCAAGCAGCCCTCGCCCAAGCCCTCGCAATAGCTCAGCCTTCACAACCGCCAATAGGGCCGCCGGCGATGAAAGCCACAATGCAAATATCAAAAGAGTTGGAAGAATGAGAGCAGGAAGCCTCAAGGTCTATGGAGGAAAAGGTCGATGAATATCATGAGCACCCCGAGTATGAGCATCGAACCATCGACAAGGTCATCTATGAGGGAGAAGAAATAGGCTCTTTCGAGAGCGGAGATGAAGAGGATGGCTCGGGTGACAAGGAGATCATCTAAACATTTCATGAGGACCTTGAGGAGGAGTCGGCTCAGCAGCCAAAGGATGTTGGGGAGGAGGCAGAATAGCCACCACATAGTGAAGAGGGACAGCCGCAAGAGGAGCAACCTGAAAAGTATATGTCTAAGGCTGAGGCCCATGTTGTGAAGGGCCCCGGGGCCGAGGCTGCTGAAGAGAAGAAAGGAGAGGAGGCAGCAAAAGAAGAAGATCCCGCCTGGGTATTGTCCACCAAGCTGCCAATCAGGCACCTCATATTCGTTCAAGACTTCGACGAGGAGGAGGAAGTTGCTAAAGAAAAGGAGGAGCCCCAAAAGGAGAAAGAGACCGAAATCTTGTCTCTGACTGAGAAAAGTGAGGGCAGCGATGATGCACCCAAAGACAAATCCGCCATGCCCGACTGGCTAGAGAAAAAGCTGGAGAAGGCTACCCCAGTACTGAAGGACCCGAGCGCGAGGTTGGAGGTCATCTTGGCTCGATCCCTTGCCACAACAAAGGAGAAGAAGCCTAAGGTCCATTCCAAGATAACGATGGATGCTTCCGGCTCCCGAGCGACGCAAGTTGCCACACCTATAGTTGGCCAGACCGGGGTGAGCTACAGTGTCTCCACCATTGACCTAGGGACAGTGACTAGATAGCAGAAGGTCGAACATCTGGAAGAGTCGGTGGCCACAGTGGTGCATCTGATCAAGCAAGACAAGGTCACCAAGGATGAACTCAAAGCACAGGTTGCTGCCTTAACAGACTATATCCAGTAGTGGTCCTCAGTGGACAACCTACCCACCACCTCGACGGCCGCACTGCAGTTGCTCTCCAAGGAGCAGATTGACAAGATGGAGAGGAGGAAGAACTCAGAGAAAACAACTGAGAATTGGTTCCAACAGGTCGTAAGCGTTGGAAACATGGGAATTAGCATGGTTGTGCAGACAGCCAATAAGTTCTTGGACCTAATCCAATCCCTAGAAAGCACGAGGAGGCTCTGTACCAATTTCCCTACAACATACAACTCCACCTTCTTGAGAATTGAAGCCATCCTTCAGATGCTGGAAAGTACGTGGGAAGAGAAGCTCGAATTGAAAATGGAGGATCATTGGCTGGTGGATGTGTGGCACAGAGACCTCATCAACCAAAAGGAAAGGTCAGAGCAGATCCTGAACAAGGTAGATCCAGATATTGAGTGGATCAAGGAAATCCAGGCAGAATGCGCCGAGTATCTCAAGTTGATGACGGGCTATGATATGCCCATGATGCAAATGGACGCCGAAAATATCAAGCCATACTTCGAGAAGAAGATGAAGGACGGGATAGCTGGAGAAATCACCACATAATTCCTAACTTTTGGTGCCCATGCCTTCGATCGATCAGAGCTGTTCAGGGACCAGGGCTCGAAGTATGACGAGGATTGGAAGCGGCTGGAAGAGAATGCCAAGGAATGGAGCTATCAGGCGTTAAGGTGTGAGATCCTCGAGATCGACAAGCTCCAAGTAGTCATCCTCAAGTACATAGAGCATGCAGCCTCCGAGGAGCAAGAGGACAACCCAGCCAAGGAAGAAGACCTCCCTGAAGAGTAGCTACAGCCAAGAAGATAGCAATTAGCTACAGGACGAAAGAGCAATAGTGTTATCCACTAGATGACGAAATAGGGAAGAGACAAAGAATGTTTTTAAATTGTAAATCTATTTGGGTGTAGGTGAAACCCTATTTTGTAATGAATCTTGGCCACACAATTATAATGAATCTTGGCCATTCATTTAACTTTTGGAAAACTATAAATAGAGCACTCCCCTCATTTGCAAAAGGGGAGAGTTGAGTTGTTGTAAAGGCATGCTATAGAAATTTATAAGAAATAACATTGACTTGGTGTATTTCCTTGATTTCTCTCATGTCATTTGATTCATTTCTCAAATTTCACATGTTTAGTTTAGATCTCTTTGCTGTTTAGTTAGCTGTTCATGTTATTTGGGTAAATCTTAGGAATGTTGTTGGGTGATTGTGAAAATTCTTGTTTTGTTGATGATCCCTTAGTCCATACTTTTTGCTGTTTGATGAAGGTAGATAGCTGTGCAAAGTTAGCCTGGACTTGATTTAAAGCTGCCCCAAATAGTTATCTTTAATTCATGCATGTAGGTGTTGGATGAAGGATGAAATATCTGCAGCCCTTAGAAGATAGCACAATTCCCATGATACTGTGAAATCCCTAGTTAAGTGAGATATTGTTTTGAGGAATTGTCCATTGCAGGAACTCCATTGTCACTATTCATTACAAGTTTCAGACTTAGGAACTTTTCTCCCCTTTCACTCTTTTCCTTTTTTTTTAGAAATTAAACAATACCAATGTTCATTGCACATTGTAAAGCCAAATTTAACAACTAGATGGAGTTCAAGACTACTGTTTGAACCTACAGCCAATGCATATCAACTTCCCATCCTAGGAACTTCATTCCTAAAATCCAACTTCATGCTTTGTGTCCACACTTTGTATTTTCTATAAGACCGCCTTGTGATTCCAGCAAATCACATCAAACTACTGAGGTATCTAAGCACTGTCATGACTTGACATCCGAGAGACCTTGGGATAGTGTTCTGCAACTCGATTGTGGGAGATTATCTTTCAAGAGAGGTAGTGCACCTATGCATTACCTGTGTTGAGAAGTGCATAAAAAATACATCAACAATGAGCACCCAGAGTACGAACACCGAACCATTGACAAGGTGGTTTATGAGGAGGAAGAAATAGGCTCTTCGAAGAGTGGGGACGAGGAAGATGGCTCGGGGGCTAAGGAAATCATCCAAACCTTTGATGATGACCTTGAGGAGGAAATGGAACAACAGCTGAACGACATTGGGATAGAGGTAGAAGGGTCACCCTATGATGAAGAGGGGCAGCCACCAGAAGAACAGTAGCAAAAGGATTTAACTGAGGTTGAGGCCCATGTTGTTAGAGGCCTTGAGGCTGAGTATACAGAGGAAAAGAAGGAAGGAGAAACAACAAGGGAAGAAAGTCCCATTCAGCAACCACCCACCGGGCTACCTATCAAATGCCTCATATTTGTCCATGACTCCAATGAAGAGGAGGAGGATGCTGCCCAAAGAAAAGAAGAATCCCAAAAAGAAAAGGAACTAAAGATCTTGACATTGATGGAGAAAGGCGAGGGTGACTGTGATCCACCCAAGGGGAAATCTGCTATGCTCGAATGGTTAGAGAAGCAACTTGAAAGAATGACCCCTCTGCTAAAGGACCCAAGGGAAAGGTTAGAGGCCATCTTGGCTCGAGCCCAAATCACGACGAAGAAGGAGAAGAAGCCCAAAGTTCGATCCAGAGTAACAATGGATGCTTCCGGCTCCTGAGCGGCACAAATTGTAATGCCCATGATTGATCAAGCTGGGGTAAGTTATAACATCTCCACCATTGACTTGGGGACCACAACCAGAGAGCAGAAGGTCGAACACCTTAAGGAGTCAGTGGCTATAGTGGTGCACCTGATAAAACAACATAAAATCTTGAAGGATGAGCTAAAGGCACGGGTTGCAGTCTTAATAGATTATATATAGTAATGGTCTTCAGTAGATGACCTGCCTACTACATCCACGGCTGCACCTCAGTTGCTTTCCAAGGAACAGATTGACAAGATGGAGAGAAGAAAGAACTTGGAGAAGACCACAAAGGATTGGTTCCAACAAGTCTCATACGTTGGAAGCATGGGAATTAGCAGGGTTGTGCAAATATCCAACAAGTTCTTGGACCTAATGCAGTCTCTGAAGAGTACAAAGAAACTCTGCACCAATTTCCCAGTAACTTACGACTCCACCTTTCCAAGGATTGAAGCTATCCTTCGGTTGCCTGAAGCCATGTGGGAGGAGAAGCTTGCATTTAAGAAAAAAGATCACTCGCTGATGGACATGTGGCGCTAAGACTTTCACAACCAAAAGGAGAGGTTAGAGAAAATCATGAGCAAAGTGGATCCATACATGGAATGGATCAAAGAAATCTGGGCAAAATGCGCTCGATACCTCAAGCTGATGACGGGCTATGATATGCCCACTGTGCAAATGGATCCGAAAAAGATAAAACCCTACTTCCAGGAGAAGATGAAGGATAGGATGGCTAGAGAAATCACAACAGAATTCTTGAGTTTTGCTACCTGCGCCTTCAATCAATCAGAGTTGTTCAGAGACCAAGGCTCAAAATATGATGAGGATTCGAAAAGGCTGGAGGATAATACAAAGGAGTGGAGCTACCAAACGCTGCGATGTGAAATCTTTGAAATAGACAAGTTCCAGGCAATCATCCTTAAATACATAGAGTACACAGCTTCTGAGGGACAAGAAGACAGCCCTGCCAAAGATGAAGAACTTCCTGAAGAGTAGCTACAACAAAACAACAATCTGCTAAATGATGAAAGAGCTACAATGCCATCAGCAAGAGGATGAAATAGGATAAAGAAAAATTATAATTTTTTAATTATGAGATATTGGGGGGTAGGTGAAACCCTATTTTGTAATGAATCTTCGCCACACAATGAGAATTAATCTTGGCCATTCATTTGCCTTTTGGAAAACTATAAATAGGGATCCCCTCTCATTTGCAAAGGGAGAGTTGAGTTGTTGTAAAGACATACTACAAAAATTTATAAGGAAAAGACATTGACTTGGTGTATTTTCTTGGTTTCTCTCATGTTACTTGATTTAGTCTCTAATGTTAGATGTTTGACTTAGGTTTTACTGTTGTTCTAGTTAACTGTTTTCTTTCTTTGGGTAGATTTTAGAAATGTTGTTCTCTAATTATGAAAATTGCTGCCATGTTGATAATTTCTTCGTCCATACTTTTTGTTGTTTGCTGATGGTAGATAGCTATGCAAAGTTAGCTTAAACTTGAATTCAAAGCTGCTCCAAAACATTTATCTTAATTCATGCATGTATGTGGTGGATGAAGGATAACATATCTGCAGACCTTAGAAGATAGCACAATTTCCATGATACTATGAAATTCCTGGTTAAGTGGGATATTGTTTTGAGAAATTATCCATTGTAGGAACTCCATTGTCACTATTCATAGTTAGTTGCAAACTTAGGAACTTTCCCTCTTCCTCACCTTTTTTTTTAATGACTGACCTATGTTAAGGTTCATTGCACATTGTAAAGCCAAATCCAACAACAAAATGGAGTCCAAGATTGTTGTTTGAACCTGTAGCCAACGCATGATAACTTCCATCCTAAGAACTCCATTCTAAGATCCAACTTCCATGCTTTGTATCCTTGCTTTGCATTTCTTGCATAAGACCGCCTTGTGATTCCAGCAAATCACATCAAACTATTGAGATATTTATGTATTGTCATGACCTGACATCTGAAAGACCTTGGGATAGTGCTTTGCAATCTGATTGTCGAAGATTGTCTTTCAAAAGAGGTAGTGCACCTACACATTGCCTATGTTGAGAAGTGCATAAAAGCACCATCAACATGACCCAGGCCTAGAATTTGACCTTTTTTCAATTTTAGACCATATATTACAGCTTTCAAATTTAGTAGACCTTATAGTTTGACTTGCAATATTTTTAGTAAACCGTAAAAAAATATTATAAGCAAAATATAATATATATCATTTTATAATTTTTATTATAAAAAGTAAATTAATTTAGAATAGAATATAACTTTTTTAATATTTTCTAATATGAATTTACAAACTTTTGACATTTTTATAATAGTTATAATTTTTTTATATTAATATATATGATTTATAATATTATTATAAAAACATATATTAATTTAGAATCTGTTCAAAATAGAATATAATTATTTTTAACTTTTAGAATATATTTAACAAGATTTATTTTTAATATAAACTTAGAAACTTTTGTTAATTGATAATTATAAGAGTAGATTTTTATATTTATTACTAATAATTATCACTATTTTCTAATTTTTCAAGATATTGCATTTATAAAAAAATTTATATAAAAATTCATAAATTAAACATTTTTTGACATGTATTTAAATGACCAAACCATCATCAAATTTTCATATGACAGGTAAGAGTGACCATCAAATTCCAGACCTGACATAACCTATAAAGATATTAATAAGTGAACATGTTAAGTCAATCTTCCAACAAATGCAAAGAATGGATCAAATCATTGTCGGATTACTCACTAACCCATTGCTATGCACTACCAACCATAGCATGACATGTGTCCATGGTGCCCCTACACAAAATGAGTATTTTGTGCATGTTCAAGTACTTCGCAAATGTTCTGTGTATGCCTATGTATCAACTTCAAAGATAAATCTTGCATTGATTAAGATCAATCTACCATTATTTTGCTTTAAATTTTGGCATCCACGATTATGTGTCATGTTTATATGTGCCAGCAAATAGTGTATTTTCTTCATTCAATAGTTTGCTTATTTTCTATATTACAAATCATGACGTTAAAGCCAATAAAATATTGCCTCTTGGATGAAAGAAAGTCAGGTAAGCCTAAGCGGAAGTAGTTTCCTACACTAATCTAAACAAGAGAGAATTGCAAAAATTTCTTAATCACTTTTAACTGTGATAAATTTAGATGCACATACAAATCAGAATAAGCACCTTTAACTGTGACAGATTTAGATGTACATACATATAAAAAATAGATAAATAATGAACTCATAACATTGAATTTTACATGGGGAAAACCCTTTTATGAGAAAAACCTCACACTCCAAAACACAACTCAATTATATCATTAGCTATGCTCTTGAAGGAATCTTCACACTTCTTCACAATTTTGAAGTAATTCCAATAGGCACTTCAAATAAAGAAACAACAACAACTCCAAAATACAAGTGGTCAATATATAAGAGCTTACAATGCATAAATTAGACATTTCTAAAATATTTGCCAAAGGCCAAAGATGTAACATGGAAAGTTCCAAAAACATAAACTAGACATCTCTAAAACAACTGCCAAAAGTTGAAAATGCAACACGAAAAGCCCAAAAACCATGGAAAGCGCAAAAACCACTACACAGGCATAACAGTAAGTTTGCAACTATCACCACATGCCACACTGGAAAATCTGCATTTTCCAAAATAACTACACTGCAAAAACTCACATTCCATGTAAACTCAACACAGAAATAGAAAAATTATTTATGCACAACCCCACTTTTAAAACCAACTTTCCAACTTGACTCATCATCCCAATAGAAACTTGCAAATTGTAACTCACAAGATAAAGTGAAAAAAATAGCAACATTTAATATTTAGAAAATCAATATTATTAAAAAATCAAAGATTGAGACACCACCTTTTTCCAACATTAAACATTTAAAAAATCAATGTATGATGTAAAAGGACGATGATTGGACACAAAGGCAACCAAGTGACACGGTAACCCCACATTACTGAGAAATTCCATTGATTTTGCAGGTCTTGGAAAGGATTCCAGCTGTATTGCAAATCTTATTTCTTAAAAATAATTATTTCTTTTGAAAAGAGTTTAAGAAAGAATTTAAACATTCTTGAACAGAAATGAAGAAATATTCTTCAATTACTTATACATTATAAATATTAAATATGATGTCCTCTTATCAGGGAAACATCATCTGATTGATACATTTATCTGATTGATACATTTTGACTGTTAAATAATTTATTTACCATATATGAGAAATCAAACGGGAAACAGCTCCTAAATGCTGGCAGGTGTTCCACAACTAGACATTTACACAAACTAAATACATGGCCCTACAATCAAATCTAAATTTTTGAAGACTAGATTGAAATGGATCTACAGTGAAAATTGTAAGAGGAGATCAAAGATACATTATTATTAACAATTTATTTTACATTCATCAGAAAACAACCCATTCATTATATAGGTTATTCCAATTAGCACCAGATGTTTTCAGTAACCTTTTTAGTTTAAAAAGCTTTTCAAACACTAACATAATATTCAATTTTATCTCCTCAACAAAATCATGCAAGTTAATGGGCATTCCATAGTTGGACATGAATACGAAGGCACATAAACCCTTCTGCATGACAAACATGGCAGCACACAGTCCAAATACTGTAAATCCTGGATTTACTGAAATGCCCTGGCCCAAATGTTACTGTTTTTACATTTAACTTCTTTTTACATAGAATTCTCAGCATTCTGAAGATTGCCATCATCAAAGTTTTGGGCGTAGCTTGAGGCATCATATCCCAAACCATGTGATGGCCTTCGTTTACACATTCTCGTAAGTCTTGATCTCATCTTAGAAAAAAAATTCCTCCATTCTATTGTGAAGCACCCTGGTTTCGACTGATCTTCCTCAATCTTTAAACATCTGTAATGTCTATGCTCGGGTCTGTCCACTGAAGTCCTCTTTATATGTGGGTATTCTCCAGTCTGGTCACATTCGTTACTGAAACGATGATAGTTACCTGCCCTAAACTGATCTACCATGATTCTTCCTTGTCTCTTTCCTCTATTTAACCATTCTCATCTTTCAATCGTCGTTTCTCTAATGCCCTATAACACACACTGATCTAGTAAACTAAGTCTCTTTTTAATCCTTTTTTTACAGTCTTTAAACACACAGGGATACCCATAAGCCAGATATGCTAAATTATGCGATAAATCTTGAAAAACATTATTTTTAAAAACTCTAAAAAGTTGCCGATGGGCTTTCTAAATTTTAAGCACGATTCAAAATATCATCATAAAGAAGAAAATCCTAGATGCTTTTGATCCTTTTATCAAATGGGTTGCCCTTCTCCATGGAGTTAGGTATAGGAACAATAAGCTTATCTTGGAATTGATCATAATATCAACTGGAGTACAATAAAAATAATAGAAACCATTGATATTGACAATAAATTGTCCATTTTAGATGTGATTAGACATAGTAAATAAGCTCCAATCGGCTTTGATGGAACTGATTTCCACTCTACTTTTAGAATAGGAACTAACAAAGAGTAGTATTGGGATCTATCATCTACTATTTCAGTATCAATGTAGAAAGAACATAGAAAGAACATATCTGTATTTTTGGGCTTTTGAGTCAGATTAGTATTAGAACAGTCTTTGGAAAATTTCAATGTTTCATTTATCTGATGGAATGAGGGAAGTTGGTTATTGACTCTATGTGAACCATTACTCTTGAAAAAATGGAACTAAAAATAATAAAGAAAATATCTTAGTATATATTATCTTTAAATTTATCATAGTATAAATTTGAATGAACTTAATATGATGAGGGAATGGATCAAAGATCATAATAGAAGTTTATACAGGATAATAAGCAAAATTATTAAACAAGATGTGCAATATAAAAATGTGCCTCAAATAGACTTTATACATATAAATAAATAATAATAATAATAATCAATTAACATGACCCAAGCCTAGAATTTGACCGTTTTTTCAATTTTAGACCATATATTACAGCTTTAAAATTTAGTAGACTGTATAGTTTGACTTGCTATATTTTTATTAAACCGTAAAAAAATATTATAAGAAAAATATAATATATATCATTTTATAATTTTTATTATAAAAAGTAAATTAATTTAGAATAGAATATAACTTTTTTAATATTTTCTAATATGAATTTACAAACTTTTGACATTTTTATAATAGTTATAATTATATATTAATTTAGAATCTTTTCAAAATAGAATATAATTATTTTTAACTTTTAGAATATATTTAACAAGATTTATTTTAAATATAAACTTAGAAACTTTTGTTAATTGATAATTATAAGATTAGATTTTTATATTTATTACTAATGATTATCACTATTTTCTAATTTTTCAAGATATTGCATTTATAAAAAAAAGTATCTTAAAATTCATAAATTAAACATTTTTTGACACGTATTTAAGTGACCAAACCGTCATAAAATTTCCATATGACAAGTAAGGATGACCGTCAAATTCCAAACCTGACATGACCTATAAAGATATTAATAAGTGAACATGTTAAGTCAATCTTCCAACAAATGCAAAGAATGGATCAAATCATTGTCGGATTACTCACTAACCCATTGCTATGCACTAACAACCATAGCATGACATGTGTCCATGGTGCCCCTACACAAAAAGAGTATTTTGTGCATGTTCAAGTACTTTGCAAATGTTCCGTGTATGCCTATGTATCAACTTCAAAGATAAATCTTGCATTGATTAAGATCAATCTACCATTATTTTGCTTTAAATTTTGGCATCCACGATTATGTGTCATGTTTATATGTGCCAGCAAATAGTGTATTTTCTTCATTCAATAGTTCGCTTATTTTCTATGTTACAAATCAGGACATTAAAGCCAATAAAATATTGCCTCTTGGATGAAAGAAAGTCAATTAAGCCTAAGCGGAAGTAGTTTCCTACACTAATCTAAACAAGAGAGAATCGCAAAAATTTCTTAAGCACTTCTAACTATGATAAATTTAGATGCACATACAAATCAGAATAAGCACCTTTAATTGTGACAGATTTAGATACATTGAATTTTACGTGGGGAAAACCCTTTTAGGAGAAAAACCTCACACACCAAAACACAACTCAATTATATCATTAGCTATGCTCTTGAAGGAATCTTCACACTTCTTCACAATTTTGAAGTAATTCCAATAGGTACTTCAAATAAAGAAACAACAACAACTCCAAAATACAAGTGGTCAGCTTACAATGCATAAATTAGACATTTCTAAAATATTTTCCAAAGGCCGAAGATGTAAAATGGAAAGTTCCAATAACATAAACTAGACATCTCTAAAACAACTGCCAAAAGTTGAAAATGCAACACAGAAAGTGCAAAAACCATGTAAAGCGCAAAAACCACTGTACAGTACAGGCATAATGGTAAGTTTGCAACTATCACCACATGCCACACTGTAAAATCTGCATTTGCCAAAATAACTACACCTCAAAAACTCACATTCCATGTAAACTCAACACAGAAATAGAAAAGTCATTTATGCACAACCCCACTTATAAAATCAACTTTCCAACTTGACTCATCATCCCAATAGAAACTTGCAAGTTGTAACTCACAAGATAAAGCGAGAAAATTAGCAACATTTAATATTTAGAAAATCAATGTTATTAAAAAATCAAAGATTGAGACACCTTCTTTTTCCAACATTAAACATTTAAAAAATCAATACATGATGTAAAAGGACGACGATTGGACACAAAGGCAACCAAGTGACAGGTAACCCCACATTACTGAGAAATTCCATTGATTTTGCAGGTCTTGGAAAGGATTCCAGCTGTATTGCAAATCTTGTTTCTTGAAAATAATTATTTCTTTTGAAAAGAGTTTAAGAAAGAATTAAAACATTCTTGAACAGAAATGAAGAAATATTCTTCAATTACTTATACATTATAAATATTAAATATGATGTCCTCTTATAAGGGAAACATCATCTGATTGATACATCTATCTGATTGATACATTTTGACTGTTAAATAATTTATTTACCATATATGAGAAATCAAACGGGAAACAGCTCCTAAATGCTGGTAGGTGTTCCACAACTAGACATTTACACAAACTAAATACATGGCCCTACAATCAAATCTAAAATTTTGAAGACTAGATTGAAATGGATCTACAGTGAAAATTGTAAGAGGAGATCAAAGATACATTATTATTAACAATTTATTATACATTCATCAAAAATCGACCCATTCATTATATAGGTTATTCCAATTAGCACCAGATGTTTTCAGTAACCTTTCTAGTTTAAAAAGCTTTTCAAACACTAACATAATATTCAATTTTATCTCCTCAACAAAATCATGCAAGTTAATGGGCATTCCATGGTTGGACATGAATACGAAGGCACATAAACCCTTCTGCATGACAAACATGGCAGCACACAGTCCAAATACTGTAAATCCTGGATTTACTGAAATGCCCTGGCCCAAATGTTACTGTTTTTACATTTAACTTCTTTTTACATAGAATTCTCAGCATTCTGAAGATTGCCATCATCAAAGTTTTGGGCGTAGCTTGAGGCATCATGTCCCAAACTATGTGATGGCCTTCGTTTACACATTCTCGTAAGTCTTGATCTCATCTTAGGAAACAAATTCCTCCATTCTATTGTGAAGCACCCTGGTTTCGACTGGTCTTCCTCAATCTTTAAACATCTGTAATGTCTATGCTCGGGTCTCTCCACTGAAGTCCTCTTTATATGTGGGTATTATCCAGTCTGGTCACATTCGTTACAGAAGCGATGATAGTTATGTGCCCTAAAATGATCTGCCATGATTCTGACTTGTCTCTTTACTCTATTTCACTATCCCCATCTTTCGCTCCTCGTTTCTTTAATGCGCTATAACACTCAATGATCCGGTAAACTAACTCTCTTTTTAATCCTCTTTTACAGTGTTTAAACACACAGGGATGCCCAGAAGCCAGATAAGATGACATGTACCTGAGAAATTATGAGAGAAATCTTGAAAAACACTATTTTTAAAAACTCTAACAAGTTGCCAATGGGCTTTCTAATTTTTAAACCCGATTCAAAAGTTTCATTATAAACAAAAAAAACCCAGATGCTCTTGATTTTTTTATCAAACGGGATGCCCTTCTCCACGGAGTCAGGTACGGGAACAATAGTTATCCAGAACGGATGATAATATTAACTGGAGTACAACTAGCATACATATATTAAATATTAATAATAAAATGTGTCTAAGAGTTATTTTGTCTGAGGCTTTATTTTCATTATATTTTCTGTAATCAAAATTCTAATTTTAATCGTGAATGCTATTTTAAATTTGTAACCATTTTTTTTTACTTTAGATTACTGTATTATATTTATCTTCCCAAAAAATAATATTAAAATATATTTAAAATATTATTTAAGTTTTATTGAAAATATTAAAAAAATTAAAAAAGCAGAATCTCAAACAAAACTGAAAAAAGAAAACTGTTTTTTATATTTATTTTTTAAGTTTTATTGAAAATTCTTAAAAAATTAGAAAAACTGAATCTTGAACAAAACTGAAAGCTTTCCTAAAATGAATACTGTTTTTTATATTCATTTTTTAAGTTTTATTGAAAATACTTTAAAAAATTAAAAAAGAAGAATCTCCAACCAAACTGAGAGCTTTCATAAAAAGAAACCTGTTTTTTAAATTCATTTTAAGATGTTAAAATCAGAAATTTAAGATTTGACATTTTTACTATCAGTTATCATTACTTTATATTAATATATGTGATTTATAATAAGTATATATTAATTCAAAATGTTTTCAAAATAGAATCTTTTAAAATAAAATATAGTACTTTCTAATTTTTAAAATAGAATATGACTGTTTTCTAACTTTTAGATACATGTAATTGCTTTTTACAAATAATTTATGTTTATAGATTGGTGAATTTTAGGATTAAATTATTTTTAATTTTATATAATTATTTCTTGGTAGGTTTGAAATTGGAATTTAAATGTGATTTAAGATAGATGAATTTGGGAATTGAACATGAAATGAGAGGCATTTAAGAGTGAATATGGATTTACATGTCATTTGAACATCAATTTTTAGCTAAGAGTTTTTCCTTACACATTGTTTTTTGATGGATGCCATTGTAATACTCTCGGCATAATAAAAAATAATAGAAATCATGGATATTGTCAATAAAATATCCATTTTTCCTGTGATTAGTCGTAGTAAATAAGCTCCAGATTTCCACGTACTTTTAGAATAGGGACTAACAAAGAGTAGTTTTGGGATGTTTCATCTCTGTTTTAGTATCAATGTAGAAAGAACACACCCTATATTTTTGGGCTTTTGACTCAGATTAGTATTGGAATGGGTCATTTCTTGGGAAATTTCAAGGTTTCATTTACTTGATGGAATGAACATAAAGTTGACCATTGACTTTGTGTGAATCATAACTTTTGAAAATATGAAATTCTAATTTGATACTCTTCCTTATAAGATAATCTTTAAATTTATCAACATATTATAAAATGAAATTGAATGAACTTAATATGGTTCATTTTCAAACCTATGTTATCCAAAAGTAGAATTGAAATATATTTAGAAATTATATAGAATATTTTGTATATATTTAATTAATATTTTTTTAATTTATTGATTATGCAATAAAAATATTATCTCACATAAATAAATATGAACAATTTAATACTTATAAAATATAATAAAAAATATATAAAAAGCATAATTACAAACTTTTAATATATTTTAATTTATTATAAAAATAAAATTTCAAATTAATTTTTTAATATTTATATAATTCAAAATATTTTAATTTTTTTTAAAACTTGAAACCCATAAAAATATCTATATTTTATAATTTTTAACTTAAAAAATATTGAATTTGCATTTTTAAACGATTAAAAATGAAACATAAAACTTTATATTCAATATAACCATAAAAGAAAAAACTAGTCCTCTTAAAAGACGGGGACCAAAATTTGTGGGATAATGAAGAGAAAAATTCAGCTGTTCCTGAGGAAATCTACAACAATGTTGCGGATTTGAGAAACGTTTTTTCGAAACAACCGTTTATGACGGGAACAGGTTTTCGCAAACAATTTTTGAGTCTATGTTTTTTCTTGTGTATAATTTTTTTTTTTTTTTGGCTTATTTGTTGGTCATTTTTATATCATTGGGATTCTATTACAGGTGATAGTTGTTTTAATAGGGTTTATTTTAATATAGATTCAAGCAGTTTTTGATAGTGTCTTTTTTATATTATTTTTTTATTAATTTGTTGGTTATTTTAATATCATTGAAAATTTTATTATAACTCTCAATCCTATTGATTCTAAGATAGCTTCAAACAATTTTTGAATCTATGTCTCTTGTGTATATAACTTTTTTGGCTGATTTGTTGTTCATTTTAAAATCATTGAGAATTCCATTCCAACTCATAGTTGTTTCAACAAGATTCATTCTAAAATAGATTCAAACAAATATTGAGCCAATGCCTATCATGTATATAATTTTTTTGGTTGATTTGTCAACCATTTTAATATCATTGGTAATTCCTTTACAACTCATAATTAATTGTGTAATTAGAGGTATAAAATCAGGATTATTGATAATAAAGTATTAAACAACAATTCTAATGATCCTAATCAAGTAATAAAGAACAAAGAAGTGTAAAACAACGTTACCAAAGTCTCAAGCCTCTATTGATTCACCTCTATTATCCTTCTCCATTTTGCATTGATTGATCAATGTACTCATATGCAAATGCAGTCTAAATGACAAGCAAAATATTGTAGTTAGCATTTACTTGCATAAACCGGATATATCAAAATGACAATGAGAGGCATCTTTTATAAAAGAGTCAGATTTCAATGAATGGTTAACATTAAAAAGGATTAATCAAAAGTTGAGATTGATTGTGACAAGTGAGGATAAGAATGAGACTGAGTGGGGAACTAAAAAATCATTTAGTTGGAATGAGAAAGTGAATAATTAAATAATGGAAAAGGCAAAAGGGAAAATTGAATTTTTTAGATTAAATAACAATTTAAGTCACTTTCTTTACAATGCAGTCATGAGGACAACCCCAAGCGTATGGTTGATGGCCTTGATTGCCATGAAAATATTAAGAAGGTCTGGCATAGTTTGGCTGCGCACAGGTGGAAGAAGGATGGATTACAGTCAAGGGTAAAAAAGATAAATCTTCACAGCCTTCTTTCAACATGACTCTTTGCTCCCACAAGAAAAGTGCTAATTGTAAATCTTGATGAGTTTTGTTTGGGTGCTAGCTTTTTGTTGGCTGCAAGCTGTCTTTTTTGCAGCCTGGCCTTTCTTGTTGTAAAGGGTTTTGGATCCCTTCAAAATCCGCTTATCCCCAAATATCAAAAACAATTTAATTCAACAAAAGGTGGGAGGGAAAGTCTATTTAGAAAGTCATTTAAATAAATAATATTTATTCAATTGTGGAGGAAAAAGATAAGTGAACTAGCATACATATATTAAATATTAATATATATAAAATACGCGAGAGTTATCTTTCTAGAGGCACCTATTTTCATTATTTTTTCATTCCTAATTTAATTTAGAAAATCAAATTTCACTGTAATTTTAGAATATGAAATAATTTGTGTGCAAACAAAAAAAATAGAATAGAAACTCTTGAATTATTTTAAAATAAATAATTAGATAAATTATATAGCCAATTTTGTATGTAAAATAAATCTATTTAATTTTGAAAAATATTCTTCCAAGATATATTTAATGAAAAATTTAGAAAAGTATGTAGATGCAAGAAATTTCTTTTTTAGGACAAAAAAATATATATGTTGATAGACATTAAAAGCAAAATAATAAGAAGAAATGCATTTGAGAAAAAAAACTAAAATGACAAAAAATAGGTGGTTTTTTCATTGCATAACTCTAATTTCTTTTTAGTAATTTTTTTTAGTATTTTATTGTTACTTAACCTTTGTACAAGTACACTTGCTAAGCCATTTTCAAATAATAAATTTTATGCACCTATCTTTATGATGAATACTTTCTAATTCATTTTCAAAATATAAATTTTATGCAACTAATTTTGTATAAAAATATTATGTTTATGATGAATAATTACTTAAATCGTTATCAAAATAAATTTTATACATTCAGTAGATCAATAGAATAACATATAAATTTATAATTATTTTAAAATTAACTAATTTTTTTGTACATCTAAACAAATGTCATCACATATCAATAGTATATACTATTTTTTATTATATTTTTCAGTCTATGAGTGTTAGAAAAAATGTGTTAAATTTTGTTTTAGTGTTTTGGGAACTTGTAGTACTTAAATTCCTCATCTAGGGTATGTTGTGCTAGACTTTCATCATATTCTGCATTTTTCACAAGCCATTTCAAGACTTCCATTGTTTCATAGATAAAAATAGAGTGCTGACCAAAAAGCAAAAAGTAGCTTGGAAACCAGACATTTTTTTTCAAAAGTAAAAAGTCCTACCCACATATCACTGATGTTTGAGGCAAATCCCATCTAAATAAGAAACATGAAGAGCCACAGTTACCAAACCAAATCATAACCTTCCTTATATATCTCCTTCTCCTCTCATTACTCTATTTTTCCTCTTCCTTTCAAAAATACTTAAATACAATGTCTTTGAGCCAAATAGAAATATAACTTAAAGAAACACTTTAAAAAGAATGAAAAAAATAAAATAACATAAAAAATGCAAGGGGAAAAATCATCCTTATCGATCTTCCCTATCGATCATGTTGATCATCAAAGCTTATGCTTCTCCGACAATCTTATGGGAAATTTAGCGATTGGGGGAAAATTGCGTCTCACTGAATACCGCAAGGTTTTTTTATAGAATGTCAACTCTTCTTTTTGGGTTTTGAGATAAAGGGAGAAAGGAAGTATAAATCTAAAACATAAAAAGTGATGTGACAAAGCTTTTACAACATTTCAAACCCAAATTATTCCTATGATTGATATAAATAGACACAAAATGCCACAACCCCTCATTGTTGGAAAGAGAATGAACAACAAAGGCTAACTTCAAGCACATTGCAAACTTTCAGATCTTTCCATAGGAAGTTTTCATTAAGGTCCAATCAAACATAAAGATTTCTTAAGAGTAAACCAACAATATTTCAGAAATCACAAGAACTCTATCTCTTAATGCAACATAGCACAACAAAATAACAACTTTAAGAAAAGAAAAAAGTCCAATGACATAGTCCAATTTTACTAAGCCACTATTCTACCCTACAAGCAGAAAGCATAGAAATTCGCTACTTAAACTATCTGGATATAGCTTGAAAGACATAGTGTTTCGTTCAAAATGACAATATAAAGAAAGAAACCTTAAAAAAAGGTTATACATGTACAGTCTCAACAAATTCTTCTCAATAGTTCATACTTTAATTATAAAATGAACTTTGAAATAAAGGTCAGATGCTAATCCGACAATAGTTTAAACCTTAATAAATATAACATGCCAGAATAAAGTAGTTTTGTAACTTATTTTCTGAAAATAATTCTAAAAACCTTAAGAAAACACTTCTTTTGAAAAAAAAAATAGTTCCTTGAAAAATCTATCTTTTTTTGTGTCATTGCCCTCCTTATATAGCCACCAAAATAAAGAAACACCACCTTAATACAAAATTAATTTCCACTAGGTGTTGATAGTTGATAGCACATGATCCAATCATAGACCCTTGGCTAGGCCACAAAAGATCTTTGCTCATTAAGTCTCAACCAGTACATTAATAATATTTAGATATTTTAGTAGAGATAGAAGCTCATATAGGATCAAATCCTAAAAACAACAGCCTAACAAAAGACCCAGTTGATCGATCACATCACTCCCAAGCACCGTCTCGAAACTTCCATCCTAGAAACCAAGGAAAAAAGAAGAAAGAAAGAAAGAAACACCACCTCAGTACCGAAGTAATTGCCACCAAGTGTTGATAGTTGATAGCACATGATCTGATCATAGACCCTTGGTTAGGCCACAAAATATCTTTTCTCATTAACTCTCAACTATTGCATTAATACTCTTTAGATATTTTAGCAAAGATAGAAGCTCATACACAATCAGATCCTAAAAATAATAGCCTAGCAGAGGACCCAGTTGATCAATCACATCACTCCCAGCTACCATCTTGAAACTTCCATCCTAGAAACTAAGGAAAAGAGAAGAAAGGGCTAGCCAGCTCTGAGAAACTCCTTAATTAGATAACTTTATAGGCAGTGCAAATAACCCACAGTGAGGAGATGACGTGTCAACAAGGTGGAAACTCCCGAGCTTAAAAATATAGCTCCCAAGGAAATTCTTGACAAGTAAACAAGTGTCTTGAACCTTCTCCTGAAAGGAAGATGAAAAGGTAAAAGTTGTGCAGTGACCACGTGGCACATTGCACAACTTTTCAATGACTTTATGAGCGTGGGTGCACTCGATACTAAAGACATTTATGCAAACCAAAAAAATGACTAAAGGAAAAAGTACTTCACAATTCTGGTGACTCACAGGGGTCTTCACTCTGTAAAGATTCAAACCTAGGCCTCCAGTTGTTCCTGGAGTTTGATGAAAGTGGCACGCTTAGCCTTCCAATCTACATCGATTGGTAGAACAAGGGTCTGGATCTACCTATATGCTTGTTCAAGATAAAAAATCTCCTTAAAAGAGATGACACCCCATCTGGAAGAAATTGCACCCAAGTAAGAATAGAGCCAAGAAAGAGGGTAGATTTTTCACTCAACATCATCCATTGTCGGTACAACACTCGAGCTTGGAAGTTCTATGACAGTTAGGATTTTGCATCAAATTGCCTCATTGATTTGCTCCATTCTTAGCACATCTTCATCTAGGGAAAGAAGAGGAGGCAACCCAAAACCAACCAAGATGGTGAAGTTCTTTTTGATATCAATGATCCTTTTATTCGACACCATCTAGTGATCCCTACATTTTGCTACAACCACGTGGCAATTGATGATCTCATTGGCTTTAACGGAGGTGACCTGCAGATTAGGGATTCCCACTCTTCTAAGAACTTGATCAGTGGCGATGCTCAATTTGGAGATAAAACTTTGGGAATTTTCCACTCGGGGTGAACATTTTTGTATGAAGTGATCAGCCATCAGACTGACCTTGGCATTTAGTTCCCAAACATCCCTTAAAATTTGTAATGCAGATCCCAATGCACACATGCCAATTGCTATCTACTCCCAATGCATAGCTATCAACCTCCTCACTATAGGGAGGGATCCAGATCCTCTTGCAGCAATTAATTCTTGGTTAAAACGAGCCTCTCTTACTCTGGTGTTTTTTTCTATTTGACCCATCTTTCGAATAGGATATGCTAGAAATACCTATGATGCCAAAGAAGAAAGCCAAATTTGTTAATAATTATGCATGGGGTTTTCTCAAACATTCTTATCACTTGAGAGGCTGAATTGTCTCTAAGGAATTGGTCAAAGTAAAGGAGAAGAAAGTTGAAAGGCCTAAGAGGGACGCTGCCCAAAGGAATAGGTATCATCAGGGCTACATGGGACATCATGATTCTCCTATTGAGGTCTCAAATAATTCCTTTGACAGTGGAGACAAGATTGACTCTAGTTATCATCCATATCTCATGGCTATGAAGGATTGGGATAATTATGAGGATGAGATAGTGATCGCTACTCTGCTGACAATAAGGACACTGAGGGAGAACACCTACTTTTCTAGTGACAAGGAAAAGTAGCATCCTGTTTCTTTTCCCAATGGATGCTCAAAATTAATGGGTCCTTTGTGATGATTTATTTTCATTGGTTGATGTGTTATGATACGGGCCTTCATTTATTTTATGCCTTTGGTGCTGATGGTGAAGTTTCTTGGGTTGGGATGAATTTACATATTTTTGGTGTTGCGATAGTGACACTTTTTGAAGAATGGTGTGGTTGCTTTGGTTAACAGTTTTTTTTAGTTCTACTTTTTTTCTCCCTTGACTTACAAATGATTTTTTTGCAACTGATTGGGGAATATTCTCACTTTATTTTGAAATTCATTTTGGAATGTAAGTGTAATTCAGCCTGGTTCTTGTTGCTCCCTTATCTTATAAAAGGGATTTCAAGGCTGGTTACATAGGAGGTTAGTAGGTATTCCATTCTGAGAAGGGTTATACACATAAGGAAAATAAATACTAATTTTTCTAGAAATATGTTCTAGGAAAAGGTTAGCTAATATGATTTTGATAACAATACATATAGCAAAATAGTACTAAATTTCTATACATTTCTCTGCTGTGTACAAATTATACAAACTATGAATAATATAATAATTGGTTATCTTATTTGTCTCTATTGGATTCCAATAGATGTGTTATTTTATTCTTGTTTATCCATTCAATGAATGTATGCAAATACTTGAACTAAACATTGGGTTTGATATAAATATTGTGTGTGGATGCTAGTAAGAAGTTAATTATGGAAATAACTAGTGGGAATATTGTAATGCAATATTTTCATGGTTGTGGGTGTTTTTCTAAATATAGGATTGCTATCTAGTCATATAGGTTTATAGTTTGACTCCATTTCCCATAATATAGCACTGGTCTAGCAAAGTATTCATTCTCCAATTATGGTGACCAACTCGACTGTTGATCACAAAATATAATCAAATCACTTATGGAATTCTCTTTAGGTGTGTGGGAATGATAAATGGATTATATCTTCTCTTGTTTAAGTTAGTTACTACTTTGAAGATTAGCCAAATATTTAGGGTATGATGCCTCTAAAAAATTTAAGGAGAAATATCTATTTATTTTGTGTTTGATACTAAATACACACCAGTATCTACAAACACATTGTATAGGATCACCCTCCTAGGTTTCACAGACCCTAAAGTGAAGAAGTGAAGACCTAAAAGCCTTTACTTATGTGTTAGATAATCCTTGCCCTTACTGATAATTGTTCTTAGCAAGTTCATAGGTCTGTGGTAAGAATAATTTTGGTTCTAAAAAAATAACCAACAATTCCAATGTAACAAAAAGCAATCAAACTATAACCAAAAAGCAATAACAACAAATAGAAGCTTGAAAACTAGAAATTTAACTCTATAAACAACAATTCAAATTTTTCACTGGGATTGATTCACCCAAGGTGTTGAATGAGTCCCAGTTGGTATTTTTTTCAAAATTTTCAAAATTTTGAAATTATTTTTTATGTTTTGTATGCTATAGATCTAGGTTTGAGATGAAACACAAATTTTTAATATTTTTTAATGAAATGAAGTGCAAAAATGCAAGTTAAATGATCTTTCACTATTGCAAAATTGAAAACCCTAGAATAAAAATTAATCAATGCAAATCCTAATGCAATGTTAATGCAAGCTAAATCTAGGATGAAAATGCACACCAAATCATAATTATAATGTTCTAAGAGTCCGTTCACCAAAATGGAACCTCAGAAAATGGGGGATATGTTGATCAAGTGCTATCACACCCACTTTCCAAGCTATTCCACTCAAGGATAACCCTAGAGATCTCAATACAAAGGAGAAAGAGATCTTGCAATAGGGAAATCCTAGGAATTGAATATGATCTAATGAGGGGTTCCCCACCAAGGCTAAATTCAGAAAATATAATGAAATGCAAGATGCAATTCCAAACCCTAATTCGATGCAATAACCTACAAGATGAGCTAAAAATGCTAGTAAAACAACACATAAAAGAAATAAGATAATCAGTGTGCACCTAGGAATTTGGGAGTGACTATTTGCAACTTTGAAACACTAGAATTTTTGGATTTTCAACCAACTGGGACTCATTCACCAACCTGGGCGAATTAGTCCCAGATCTAAGTTATTGTATGCGAGTCTGTTTCAGGAAAAAGGGTATCTAAATCTACAAATAGATCTAAAAAATAGCTAAAATGGGACTCATTCGCCACTCTTAGCAAATCAGTCACATTCTGCCTTTTCAAAAATTGAAACTTCTGATCTGCACTTCAACATCTGCTCTTTCTTTGCAATTTGACTTTTGAATCCAAATCTATGAAAATACCTACAAAATAGAATATAAACTTGATTTGCTAATGGGGTTTTTTCCTTTGTCAAATCCCTAGTTTGGTAATTAAACCTTGATAGAAATAATAAAATGTGAATGAAAACCCTAGCCTTAAGTGTGTCTAAGACTAAGAAATTTAAAACATGATGCAATCCTATTCTAATGAATAAGAATATGATGCAATAATGGAAATATGAAGATGAATGACTCACTTGAGGAGATCCCCAATCACCCCAAATGAAACATAATGATGCTTATACCTTCCTTAGGCTGAATGGAGAGTGATAATGTAGGATGGAATCACTTAGGAATTAAGTCTTTGGACTTGGCTTGATGACTAGTTGAATCTCCCCAACCTAGAATCCATCATGATTCACCATAGACAACCATGATCAACCCTTGAAAATTCTAGATCTTGAATGAAAGTGAGCTTGAAGACCTACAAAAATACTTTAATAAACATGCTCCAATGCTTCAAATTTACTTGCTCTTGAAACTTGAATGCACTTGTGAAAGATTCTCAACACTTGAATCTTGAATTTGCTCTTGAAAATGTTTTCTCAAATTGCTTAGAATATGATAAAAATGGCTTGAAAACTTGCCTATATAGGCATTAACACCTAATTGATCATTATTTAGATCTCAAAGGCTGACATCCACCAAAACTTTGAATTGAAACGGTGAATTTCGTGCTCAAAATTGAAAAAGACCCCAAATGGGAATCATTTGCCACCCTTGGTGAATGGGTCCCACCTAAGGGGACTTATATCCCCAAGGTGGATAATGAGTCCCATGTTAGGTTTTTGAGGTGGGTTTTCAAGATTTTTGGTGATTTGAGTGATTTTATGGGATTTTAAAGTGAAATAAGCCTCAAGATCTGAAATAATAGGTCTTAGGGGCCTATAAATGATGATTTAAAGGATAATTAAAGCAAGGGTATCCAAGACATGTCCAAATTAGACCAAGAATTGTACTATCTCAATGAAGGGATACAATATTGGTGGTCACATTATGATCAATGTTAGGATTATGATAGTCAATTTTACCTAAAAATATTATAAATAAATTAATACCCTTTGATTCCCTATGAGGTCCTTTTCAAGATTAATCTTGACCAATATCATTATGTTAGGATGAAATATTTATTATATTTTTTGGTATTAATGAATGCAACTTTATCAAACCTAGTGAGAAATTTCAAAAGAGGTTGTATGGAATTAATGAATCTCAATTATCAAAGTGGGTCTATGTGAATACTTAAAGTAGTGATAACATCGGCTCTATAACAACTATGATATTCTATGAAATGGTCATAATATGGTTCCTTCTTCTTGATGAGTAATCAACCTAGCCTATGTGTTAATGAGATTATCTTGTAAGGAATTTTCAAAGGTTCATCTTGAACTATCAATAATAATTAGGTGAAGCTTATTTTTAGATCTCAATGCCTAGATGGAAGTGCTTTAGGAAAAAAATTCTAAATTAGGAACTTGGTTGGGTTCCCCTACATAATATTAAGCATTATTCACTATTGTGAGTCATTTCAATGAATCATGTTGGGGCATGAAATAATATTCTAGGAATTTGAAGTTTTATTTTTAATCAATAAACTTTATCAATAATGGATTATTTTGGAAAGGGTATTGATAAGTAGTGATCTATTACACTATTAGGTCTTAAACCCTTTTGTGTTTTCCATGTTATAGTATTCATTCTATTTCACTTCTATGAGGGAAAACTAGATATGTTATTAGGAAACACTAGGGATATGAACCTATGTTTATGTTCCTTGAGACATTATAGTGACAAGAACACGTGACTTTGATACCATTTGGTAGAGGGTATGGAGGTAGTTCTAAGGTGAAGGATACCCTTGAATATAAGTTATTATGGGGGATTTAGGGAATAAATCTACAATCTAGGATTGTTCGTAAAATCTCTCTCTCTCTCTGGTATGCTTCAACATGTGGCTAAATGACTCATTAGATGGTAATGAACTCACCTTTCAACTATACAGGTTTGACCCAATGAAAAGCACTCCATCTTCATCAAGCTTCTCTACTCTAAGGTTTGTTGTGTTTTGGTTTTCAAAATTCGCAACAACTTCGGAAGAAGTTCTAGTCACTTTTATGATGGTCTATAATGTGATATGTAAAGAAAATAGTCAGTGATTTTTTTTTATTAATTTTGTGGTAGATGTAATTAAGGTATCATAGCAAAATTTTGTGGTAATGTACTTTTCTAATAAGTAGAACTATTGGGCATGAATGTTGATAAGTAATTGATAATACTGAAAACATTGTGAATTTGTCATTATGTGATATAGAGAAAATATTTATAAAAACGATCACTTGAATGTGCTTTGTAAAGAAATTAACGAATACATTTTTTTTGAATCAATCTTGTTGCAAATGTGATGAGGAAATGGGTCAAAGAGCATAGTAAAAATTTGTACCAAATTTTTGGATAATAAGAAAAATTATTGAGCGTAGATGTTCATAGACCATTTACAATAATGAAACTACCTCAAATAGAGTCACTTAACATGACCTGTAAAGACATTAATAAGTGAAATTTTTTAAGTCAATCTTCTAGCAAATGCATGATAAAATGGATCAAATGAGTACTACACAACGAACACTCTACTTCCAATCAATATATTCATTTGTGTCTTTGCATCAAAGAAAGGTGCTACTATTTATTGTATGAGATTCACCCTTGTGTAAGGCCAGACTCTGTATGCAGAATTCTGCACTTTTATCTGATTGATTGAATATATATATATATAGTGCCTTCACGCTCTGCTACCGTCATTCTGCTTTAAATTTTAGCACCCCTACGCCTCATGTTTATATGTGCTAGCAGATAGTGTGTTTTTCCTCATTCACTAATTCGCTTATTTTCCATGTTACAGATCATGACGCCGTTCAAGCCAATAAAATATTGCCTCTTTCAAATGATGCGAAGGATAGGTTGTCGCATACAAGATATAATTTACTAAAGACGGGTGATGAAGCATGCGATGTAAAAGGACAATGACTCGGCACAGAAGCAACAAAGTGACACGGTGACCCCACATTACAGATAAAGTCCATTGAACGTGCAGGTCTTGGAAAGGATTCCAACTGTATTGCAAATCTTATTTCTTAAAAATAATATTTCATTTGAAATGAATTTAAGAAGAATTAAAACATTCTTGGACAGAATTGAAGAAATATATTTTTCAATTATTTATACATAAATATTAAATATGGAGTCCTCTTAACAAATGGGAAACATCATCTTATTCATGCTTTTTAACTGTTCCCTGATTTATTTACTATATTTGAGAAATCAAATGGGAAACAAAACCTAATTGCTAGTAGGTGTTCCATAACTAAGCAAAGATAAACATCAGACATTTTCACAGACCAAATGCATGGCCCTGTAATCAAATCTAAAATTTTGAAGACTAGATTGAAATGGATCTACAGTGAAAATTGTAAGAGGACATCAAAGATATATTATCACAACAATTTATTATACATTCTTCAGAAATCAACCCATTCGTTACATAGGCTATTCTAACTAGTACCAGATGTTCTCAGTAGCTTTTTTGGTTTAAAAGGCTCTTCAAACACTAACATAATTTTCAATTTTATCTCATCAACAGAATCATGCAAGTAAATGGGCATTGCAGAATTAGACATTAATATGAAGAAACACTAAACCATTCTTCATGACAAACATGGCAGCACACAATCCAAATACTGTTACTGATTTTCCATTGAACTTTTAACATACATAGAATTCTGAGCATTTTGAATGTTGCCATCATCAATGTTTTGGGCATAGCTTGAGGCATCATATCCCAAACTAAGTGGCGGCTTTCGCTTACACATTCTCTTCAGTCTTGATCTCATCTTAGAAAACAAATTCCTCCATTCTATTGTGAAGCACCCTGGTTTCGACTGATCTTCCTCAATCTTTAAACATCTGTAATGTTTATGCTCGGGTCTCTTCACTGAAGTCCTTTTTATTTGTCGGCATTCTCCAGTCTGGTCACATTCGTTACTGAAACGATGATAGTTATGTGCCCTAGACTGATCTGCCATGATTCTGCCGTGTCTCTTTACTCTATTTCACCATTCCCATCTTTCCTTCCTTGTTTCTCTAATGCCCTATAAAACACAATGATCCGGTAAACTAAGTCTCTTTTTAATCCTTTTTTACAGTGTTTAAACACACAGGGATACCCAGAAGTCAGATAAAATGGCATGTACCTGCGAAATTATGAGAGAAATCTTGAAAAGCACTATTTTTAAAAACTCAAAGAAGCTGCCATTGGGCTTTCTAATTTCTAAATCCGATTCAAAAGTTTCATCATAAACAAAAAAAACCCAGATGCTCTTGATCCTTTTGTCAAACGGGATGCCCTTCTCCGCGGAGTCAGGTACGGGAACAATAATTATCCAGAACGGATGATAATATCAGCTGGAGTACAATAATAATAATAGAAATCATGGATATTGAAAATAAATTATCCATTTTATCTGTGATTAGACGTAGTAAATAAGCTCCAATCGGCTTTGATGGAACTGATTTCCACGTACTTTTAGAACAGGGACTCACAAACAGTAGTTTTGGGATGTGTCATCTGTTGTTTCAGTATCAATGTAGAAAGAACATACCCTGTATTTTTGGGCTTTTGAGTTAGATTAGTATTGGAACGGGTCATCTGTTTGGAAATTTTCAAGGTTTCATTTATCATTCGGGTCATCTGTTTGAGAATTTTCAAGATTTCATTTATCTAATGGAATGAGGGAAGCACTAGAACTAAAAATAATAGAGAAAATATCTTCTTAGAGAATGAATCAAATAGTATAATAGAAGTTTGTACAAAGTATTTGGATAATAAGCAAAATTATTGAACAAGATGTGCATAGACAATATGCATAGACAATTTACAATAATGAAAATGCCTCAAATGGACTTGCCAGATAAAAAAAATTAAGAAAATAATCAGTTAAGATGACCAATAAAGAAATTAATAAGTGAACATGTTTAAGTCAATCTTCCAGCAGATGCAAGGATAAAATGGATCAAATCATTGTCGGACTACTCACTAACCCATTGCTATGCACTACCAACCATAGCATGACATGTGTCCAAGGTGCCCCTACACAAAAGGAGTCTTTTATGCATGTTCAAGTACTTTGCAAATGTTGGGTGTATGCCTATGTATCAACTTAGAAGATAAATCTTGCACTGATTAAGATCAATCTAGTAGCGAAAGATATTCAAATGTTTAATTTAAAACAGCTTAGTATTCATTTGGCTAGTGGTCCTCTTCCATATGGCACGTGCCTTCATACTCTCGCTACCATCATTTTGCTTGAAATTTTGGCACCCCCATTATGTGTCATGTTTATATGTGCTAGCAGATAGTGTATTTTCCTCATTCAATGGTTCGCTTATTTTTCATGTTACAGATCATAATGTTACAGATCATGACATTTCAACACTGCATACGCATAAGTTTTCAATTGCTATCACATGTCACATTGCAAAATCTGCACTTGACAAAATAATTCCACCTCAAAAAATCACATTTCATGTAAATTCAATACAAAAATAGAAAAATCATTTATGCACAACTCCACCTAATAACTGAGTGGTCCCATGGCGGGGCTTGGGCTTCTATTTTCATGGAGCAGAAGGTCCCATAAAAAAACAAATTGTGCTATGGGATTAATTGGAATCTTTTCCAAAAAAATAGGCACCCCTACAGTATAGGAATGCATCTTTTAGCTGGTGAAATTGGGGCGGGGCTAGAAATTTCCCCTTTTTAGTAAGTTTTTCTATCAGTTGTCTATCACTTCAAATTTTAAATTCCTAAAAAAACCAAAAAATGAGAGAATTTATTTTTTATTTTTTATTTTTTATTTATCAAAATACTCCAGTTTGTTCCTTAAATTTTGGAGCTTAAGCTTTTAAGCTGAATTGCAAAACTGAATTCATGGGACCACCAGCTTTAAAATATTCCTAAAAACTCTCAGCAGCACCTGCTGAAATTTTTTAGGAAGCCCTCCTCCATTGGACCGTACCCTAATATCAACTTTCCAACTTGATTCCTCCTAATAGAAACTGCAAATTGTAACTCACAAGACAATGTGAAAAAATTAACAACCTATAATATTCAAAAAATCAAAGCTATAAAAAAATTAAAGATTGAGACACCTTCTTTTTCCAAGATTGAAAATATGGAATGATGCCAAAGATAGGTTGGTGCATGCAAGATATAATATATTAAATACAGATGATCATGCATGATGTAAAAGGACGATGACTAGAAACAGAGGCAACCAAGTGATACGGTGACCCAACATTACTGAGAAATTCCATCGATCTTGTAGGTCTTGGAAAGGATTCCAGCTGTACTGCAAATCTTGTTTCTTAAAAATAATTATTTCATTTGAAAAGTTTAAGGAAGAATTATAACATTCTTGGACAGAATTGAAGAAATATTTTTCAATTACTTATACATAAATATTAAATATGATGTCCTCTTATCAGAGAAACCTCATCTGTTTGATACATTTTAACTGTTAAATAATTTATTTACCATATATGAGAAAGAGCACCTAATTGCTGGTTGGTGTTCCACAACTAACAAAAGATAAACCTGAGACATTTACACAAACTAAATACATGGCCCTGCAATCAAATCTAAAATTTTGAAGACGAGATTGAGATGGATCTAGTGAAAATTGTAAGAGGACATCAAAGATATATTATTCTTAACAATTTATTATACATTCATCAGAAAACAACCCATTCATTATATAGGTTATTCCAATTAGCACCAGATGTTTTCAGTAACCTTTGTAGTTTAAAAAGCTTTTCAAACACTAACATATTATTCAGTTTTATCTCCTCAAAAAAATCATGCAAGTTAATGGGCATTCCATAATTGAACATGAATACGATGGCACATAAACCCTTCTGCATGACAAACATGGCAGCACACAATCCAAATACTGTACAGCCTGAATTTACTGAAACGCCCTGGCCCAAATACTACTGCTTTTTCATTTAACTTCTTTTAACATACATAGAATTCTCAGCATTCTGAAGATTGCCATCATCAAAGTTTTGGGCATAGCTTGAGGCATCATATGCCAAACTATGTGAAGGCCTTCGTTTACACATTCTCGTAAGTCTTGATCTCATCTTAGAAAACAAATTCCTCCATTCTATTGTGAAGCACCCTGGTTTCGACTGATCTTCCTCAATCTTTAAACATCTGTAATGTCTATGCTTGGGTCTGTCCACTGAAGTCCTCTTCATATGTGGGTATTCTCCAGTCTGGTCACATTCGTTACTGAAACGATGATAGTTACCTGCCCTAAGCTGATCTGCCATGATTCTGTCTTGTCGCTTTACTCTATTTCACCATTCCCATCCTTCGCTCCTCGTTTCTCTAATGCCCTATAAAGCACAATGATCCGGTAAATTAAGTCTCTTTTTAATCTTTTTTTACAGTGTTTAAACACACAGGGAAACGCAGAAGCCAGATAAAATGACATGTACCTGCTTTCTAATTTTTAAACACGATTCAAAGGTTTCATCATAAACAAGAAAAACCCAGATGTTGTTGAGCCTTTTATCAAACGGGATGCCCTTCTCCGCGGAGTCGGGTACGGGAACAATAAGCTTATCTGGAACCGATGATAATATCAGTTGGAGTACAATAAAAATCATAGAAATCATGGATATTGACATTTTACATGTGATTAGATATAGTAAATAAGCTCCAATCGACTTTGATGGAACTGATTTCCACGTACTTTTAAAACGTATGGTCCCACCGGAGGTTTGGCTTCTATTTTCATCGATTATGTGGTCTTTTTCCGAAAAATAAAGCTCCTATTTTTTAAGACAGTAAATTTTAGGGGGTGAATTGAGGTGGGGCTAGAAATTGGCCCACTTAAAATTTTAAATTCTTAAAATGACATAAAAATGAGAGAATTTTTATTTATTTATTAATTTTTATCAAACTTCTCCTTAAATTTTGGAGCTCAAACTCTCAAGCTGAATTGCAAGAACATACCCTATATTTTTGAGCTTTTGAGTCAGATTAGTATTGAAATGCGTCATCTCTCCCGAAATTTCAAGCCCGAAATTTCAAGCTTTCATTTATATGATGGAATGAACGTGAACTTGATCATTGATTCTATGTGAACCAATAATCTTGAAAAGATGGAACTCAAAATAATATAAATATTCTAATTTGATACACTAGAGAAATCATCATATTATAAAATGAAACTTAATAAACTTAATAGAGTTAATTTTCAAACCTATATCATCCAAAAGTAAAATAGAAATACATTTAGAAATTATTTAAAATTTTTTATATATATTTATATAATATTTTAAATTTACTGACTATACAATAAAAATAATATCTCACATAAATAAATATAAATATTTTAATACTCATAAATTATAATAAAAATAAAATATGAAAATTATAATTACGAATTTTTAATATATTTTCATTTATAATAAAAATAAAATTTCAAATTAATTTTCTAATATTTATATAATTATTCAAAATATTTCAAATTAAAAAACTTAAAACCCATAAAAAAATTATCTATATTTTATAATTTTTAACTTAAAAAATAATGCATTTCCATTTTTAAAGGATTAAAAATGAAAAAACAACAGTTATTATAACATGAAAAATCTAACATAAAAATTCATATTCAATATAACAATAAAAGAAATAACTAATCCTCTTAAAAGACGGGGACCAAGATTTATAGGATAACGCGACCATGTTTTCCGGGAAAACGGAGCAATGAAGAGAAAATCTACAACAATGTTTCGGGAAAACGGAATCTGTGTTTCTTTTGCATATATATAATTTTTTGGTTTGATTTGTTGGTGATTTTTATATCATTGGAATTCTATTACAGGTCATAGCTGTTTTCATACAGTTTATTTTAAGATAGATTCAAATAAATTTTGATCTTTTTTTTATTGATTTGTTGGCTATTTTAATATCATTAAGAATTTTATTACAACTCTTAGTATCATTTTTCTGAGATAGCTTGAAACAATTTTTGAGGCTGTGCTTGTTTTACATATAATTTTTCTGGTTGATTTGTTGGTCACTTTAAAATCATTGAGAGTTTCATTAAAACTCATAGTTGTTTCAACACAATTTATTCTAACATAGATTCAAACAATTTTCGCCTTATGTCATAACTAACTTAATGTGTGTCATAGACATTAAAATCAACTTTTAATCCTAACCATACACAGCACATAATTGACTTTTAATCTTGGCCATTGAATCAAATCAGCTCTTGTCTATAAATCTAGCCTCACACAAGCCATTTGGATCAATCTTCTTTAGTATCCTCACTCTGCCAAAATCTTCTCATCTATCTATTTTCTTCTATCATCTTCATCTTATTGTTATTCTGAAATAGTGAGCAACTTACATTCCTCTATCAACAATAAAACCTTCAAAATGTTGCATTCTCATGCAAGGTGGAGAAGAGCAATGGAGATAAATCAATTATAACTTGAAGATTGGTTTGCTTTGCTTTCTTGCTTTCATTTCATTCTAGTTTTTGTTCTACTATACTTATTAAGGTTTCATTATAATTTATTTATACATTTTCCCTAAATTTTTACCCTGACTACACTTTTTTAACACTTCTTTTAACATACATAGAATTCTCACCATTCTGAAGATTGCCATCATCAAATTTTTGGGCATAGCTTGAGGCATCATATACCAAACTATGTGGTGGCCTTTGTTTACACATTCTCCTAAGTCTTATCTCATCTTAGAAAATTAATTCCTTCTTTATATTGTAAAGAACCCTAATTTCGGCTCATCTTCCTCAATCTTTAAACATCTGTAATGTTTATGCTCGGATCTCTCCACTGAAGTCCTCTTTAAATGTGGGTATTCTCCAGTCTCGTCACATTCGTTCTTGAAACGATGATAGTTATGTGCCCTAAATTGATATGCCATGATTCTGCCTTGTCTCTTTACTCTATTTCACCATTCCCATCTTTTGCTCCTTGTTTCTCTAATGCCCTATAACACACAATGATCCGGAAAACTAAGTCTCTTTTTAATCCTTTTCTTACATTGTTTAAACACACAGGGATACCCAGAAGTCAGATAAAATGACATGCACCTGCGAAATTGGGAGAGAAATCTTGAAAAACACTATTAATAAAAACTCTAAGACGTTGCTGATGGGAACAGGATTCAAAAGTTTCATCATCACAAAAAAACCCAGATGCTCTTGATCCTTTTATCAAACGGCATGCCCTTCTCCGCGGAGTCAGGTACGAGAACAATAAGCTTATGTGGAAGCGATGATAATATCAACTGGAGTACAATAAAAATTATAGAAACCATTGATATTAATAATAAATTGTCCATTTTACATGTGATTAATCGTAGTAAATAACCTCCAATCGGCTTTGATGAAACTGATTTCCACAAACTTTTAGAATAGGGACTAACAAAGAGTAGTATTTGGATGTGTCATCTGTCGTTTGGGTATCAATGTAGAATATTTTTGAGCTTTTGAGTCAGATTAGAATTGGAATGGGTCATCTGTTTGAGAAATTTCAAAGTTTCATTTATCCAATGGAATGAGGGAACCTCTACTTTTGAAAAAATAGAACTAAAAATAATAGAGAAAATACCTTCTTATAAAAAATTTAAATGTATCATCATATAATAAAATGAAACTGATTGAACTTAATTTTGATGAGAGAATTGATAAAAAAACATAATAGAAATTTGTACAAAGTATTTGGATAATAATAAAAATTATTGAACACAATGTGCATAGACAATTTACAATAATGAAAATGCCTCAAATAGACTTTCCATTATACGATATAGATAAAAACAAAAATTTAAAAAATAATGAGTTAAGATGACTTGTAAAGATATTAATAAGTGAACATGTAAGTCAATCTTCGAGCAGATGCAAGGATAAAATGGATCAAATCATTGTCGGACTACTCACTAACCCATTGCTATGCACTACCAACCATAGCATGACGTGTCCATGGTGCCCCAACACAAAAAGAGTCTTTGTACTTTGCAAATGTTGGGTGTATGCCTATGTATTAACTTAGAAGATAAATCTTGCACTGACTAAGATCAATCAAGTAGGGGAGGATATTCAAATGTTTAATTTAAAAGTCCTTAGTACTCATTTGGCTAGTGGTCCTCTTCCATATGGCATGTGCCTTCACACTCTCGCTACCATCGTTTTGCTTTAAATTTTGGCACCCCCATTATGTATCATTTGAAAAGTTTAAGGAAGAATTAGAACATTCTTGGACACAATTGAAGAAATATATTTTTCAATTACTTATACATAAATATTAAATATGATGTTCTCTTCTCACAGAAACGTCATCTGATTGATATATTTTAACTGTTAAATAATTTATTTACCATATATGAGAAATCAAACGGGAAACAGCACCTAATTGCTGGTTGGTCTTCCACAACTAACAAAAGATAAACCTGAGACATTTACACAAACTAAATACATAGCCCTGCAATCAAATCTAAAATTTTGAAGACTAAATTGAATTGGATCTACAGTGAAAATTGTAAGAGCATATGAAAGATCTATTATTATTAACAATTTATAATACATTCATCAGAAATCAACCCATTCATTATATAGGTTATTCCAATTAGCACCAGATGTTTTCAGTAACCTTTTTAGTTTAAAAATCTTTCCAAACACCAACATAATATTCAATTTTATCTCCTCAACAAAATCATGCAAGTTAATGGGCATTCCATAGTTGGACATGAACACGAAGGCACCTAAACCCTTCTGCATGACAAACATGGCAGTACACAATCCAAATACTGTAAAGCCTGGATTTACTGAAATGGCCCGGCCCAAATGTTACTGTTTTTCCATTTAACTTCTTTTAATATACATAGAATTCTCAGCATTCTGAAGATTGCCGTCATCAAAGTTTTGGGCATAGCTTGAGGCATCATATCCCAAACTATGTGATGGCCTTCGTTTACACATTCTCGTAAGTCTTGATCTCGGCTTAGAAAACAAATTCCTCCATTCTATTGTGAAGCACCCTGGTTTCGACTGATCTTCCTCAATCTTTAAACATCTGTAATGTCTATACTCGGGTCTCTCCACTGAAGTACTCTTTATATGTAGATATTCTCCAGTCTGGTCACATTCGTTACTGAAACGATGATAGTTACGTGCCCTAAACTGATCTGCCATGATTCTGCCTTGTCTCTTTACTCTATTTCACTATTCCCATCCTTCGCTCCTCGTTTCTCTAATGCCCTATAAAACACAATGATCCGGTAAACTATGTCTCTTTTTAATCTTTTAAAACAGTATTTAAACACACAGGGATGCGCAGAAGCCAGATAAAATGACATGTACCTGCTTTCTAATTTTTAAGCAGGATTCAGAAGTTTCATCATAAACAAGAAAAATCCGGATGCTCTTGAGCCTTTTATCAAGCGGGATGCCCTTCTCCGCGGAGTCAGGTACGGGAACAATAAGCTTATCTGGAACCGATGATAATATCAATTGGAGTACAATAAAAATCGTAGAAATCTTGGATATTCACAACAAATTGTCCATTTTACATGTGATTAGATGTAGTAAATAAACTCCAATCGACTTTGATGGAACTGATTCTCACGGGGGCTTGGGTTTCTATTTTCAGGGATCATGGTCTTACTAAGCAAAAAAAAATTATATTACAGGATTAATTGGAATCTTTTTCAGAAAAATAAAACTCCTATTTTTAGGACTATAAATTTCAGCAGGTGAGGTGGGGATAGAAATTGCCCCTACAATTTAGGAATTTTTGCTGCCACTTGTCAATCACTTAAAATTTTAAATTCCTAAAAAACCATAAAAATGAGAGAATTTTTATTTATTTATTAATTTTTATCAAAGTTCTTAAATTTTGTCTTAAGCTGAATTGTAAGAACATACTCTATATTTTTGGGCTTTTGAGTCAGATTAGTATTGAGATGGGTTATCTGGAAATTTCAAGCTTTCATTTATCTGTATTTTTAGGCTTTTGAGTCAGATTAGTATTGAGATGGGTTATCTGGAAATGTCAAGCTTTCATTTATCTGTATTTTTAGGCTTTTGAGTCAGATTAGTATTGAGATGGGTTATCTCGGAAATTTCAAGCTTCCATTTATCTGATGGAATGAATGTGAAGTTGATCATTGATTCTATGTGAACCACTAATCTTGAAAAGATGGAACTCAAAATAATATAAATATTCTAATTTGATACACTAGAGAAAACATCATATTATAAAATGAAACTGAATGAACATAATATGGTTAATTTTCAAACCTATATCATCCAAAAGTAAAATAGAAATACATTTAGAAATTATTTAAATTTTTTTAATATATATTTATATAATATTTCAAATTTACTGAATATGCAATAAAAATATTATCTTACATAAATAAATATAAATATTTTAATACTAATAAAATGTAATAAAAATAAAATTTCAAATTAATTTTTTAATATTTATATAATTATTCAAAATATTTCAAATTAAAAAACTTAAAACCCATAAAAATTATCTATATTTTATAATTTTTAACTTCAAAAATATTGCATTTCCAGTTTTAAAAGATTAAAAATGAAAAAAACACAGTTATTATGACATGAAAAATCTAACATAAAACTTCATATTCAATATAACAATAAAAGAAAAAACTAATCCTCTTAAAAGACGGGGACCAAGATTTGGAGGATAACGCGACCATGTTTTTGGGGAAAACGGAGCAATGAAGAGAAAATCTACAACAATGTTTCGGGAAAACGGAGTCTGTTTCTTTTGCATATAATTTTTTTTTTGGTTTGATTTTTTGGTTATTTTTATATCATTGAGATTCTATTACACGTCATAGTTGTTTTCATACAGTTTATTTTAGATAGATTCAAATAATTTTTTTGATCTTGTGTCTTTATGTATATAATTTTTTTGATTGATTTGTTGGTTATTTTAATATTATTGAAAATTTTATTACAACTCTCAGTATCATTTATTCTAAGGTAGCTTCAAACAATTTTTGAGGCTGTGCTTGTTCTATATATAATTTTTCTTGTTGATTTGTTGGTCACTTTAATATTATTGAGAATTTCATTACAACTCAGTTGTTTCAACACCATTTATTCTAAGATAGATTCAAACAGATTTTGAGCCTGTGACTATCTTGAATATATTCTTTTTGATTGATTTGTTTGCCATTTTAATATCATTGGAAATTTCATTACAACTCAGTTGTTTCCATACCATTTATTTTAAGATAGATTCAAATAGTTTTTGAGCCTATGTCTGCCCCCTATATAATTTTTTTGTTGATTTGTTGGCCACTTTAATATCATTAAAAATTCCTTTACAACTCACAATTGTTTCCATGTCTTGTATATAAATTTTTTGGATTATTTTTTAACCACTTTAATATCATTGTGAATTCCATTACAACTCGTAGTTGTTTCTCTCTCGTTTATTCTAAGATAGATTCAAACAATTTTTGAGACTATGCTTGTCCTATATATAATTTGTTTGGTTGATTTGTTAACCAATATCATTGAGAATTCCATTACAACTCAGTGTACCATTTTTTTTTTCCTAAGAATAAGTGTTACCAAAAAAGAGAGTAACTCCCATAAAAAATTTGATTGTTTGCTTAATGGAAGATGTTCCATTCACCCATATTCTCTCTTTGTTCTTAGGAACCCTTTATCATTTAACTTGATAATTTTTGAGTGCATAATGTAAGGGCCCCTGATTTATTCTTGGCTTCTATAACTAATCCATGTTTTACATCTTGTCAGGGTCTTTAGTTTTGAGTGGGCCACACATACTCTAATTATACTTGGATATTGGACTATCCAACCTTCATTCCTCTGTTTGCCCGCATGTGCCACCTGATTATTAATTTCGACTTTGTCTAATGTGCCCTAGGGAGGGCATCCTTTGTTTTACATGTACATATTATCTTTCATCTTTTACAAATGTGCGGAGTTATCTACCGTCATAATGTGAAGTTAGGGCCTGGAACACGGGAGAGATGTTAATATTTAATGTAATCACATTTGATTTTATGCCTATGGAGGAGCCGAGGGTTTCAGTTCAGCCAGGATTTTTCGTTTAATCTCGTGTTGCAACCATTTCAGATTAAGCGTTTCAAAGCTTTGCTCTATCTATGTATACAATTGAATTTTTGTTGTTGTCGAGGTCGAAATGACAAGAGGAACATGTGAAGATGGACATTTTGGTTCCCATACCTCCTTCTGCTTGCTTGGTATACATAATGAGTCATAAATTACTCTGCTTTATTGTCTTATCTCTTGCTTTGATTTTTGAGATCGTTAGAAGCCTAGTCATGAAAACCCTCGTGTTTTTGTTGAGCACGAAAGTAGAGTTTTGGGGATTTGTCATATTTCTGTGATTTTGATAAAGAGAGAAGTTCATATGCATGGAATTCCTTCAGCTTTCTTTTCTTTTCACATTATTGTTAATCTTGTTCATCCTAATTTGTAAAATGTTTTAGAATTTAATCAGATCTAAAGCCAAGGATTCAGTATTGTCATTCCATGACTTGCCCTGATGTAATGAATTGGCTTCAGATTCGATTTATCCAGCAAGAAAACAATATAGGATGGTTTATTTGTCTGTGAGTTCCCATTACTATTTTAGAACATCTATGCGATATGGATTTCACATGTGAGTGTTTCATTGTGCATTCTCAGGATGCCATCCACTTCTCTTAGATGATTCAAATAATCAGCGGCTTAGTGAATGAGTTTCAGATTGTGATGCTATGATATTCTTTCCAAAACCTAAAATTGTCAGTTTGATTGGATCAAATTTTGGGAAGAGAGCAATTCAATTCTAAGTTTTGGTTTGGTTAGGCTTTATTTAAGTATAGTGAGTCTTTATTAAAATTGAAGTACAGTCAGTTAATACTCACCTCCTAGTCGATTATACTTACCTGGCCACTTTCTCTTGTTCTACTCCTCTCTTTGTACTTGCTTCCTTCTAATCTTCTATGAGAATTCTTGCCAGTCCCGTCCACTTTTCAGCGTCTACTTCTACTTTGCATTATTCTATTTGCAGAAAATCCAAGTTTGCTAAAGCATTTGCTGCCTTGTTAGCTTCTTTGTAGATGTGAGAGAGCATATAATCTTCTAATTTTTCTTGTTGCTCCCAGATCTTGAATATCCAACTCTTTAGTTTCTAGTTTGGGGTGTCTCTTTTTGAT